>OX578152.1:84220267-84232767 GCA_951213105.1 Amaurobius ferox | reverse complement strand
TGCTTTTATTACTTCTTTGGACCGTCACATCTAATTCGAATTTTTCGAATTTTTGATTTTTTTCTTTGGTATCGAAGTTATAAGACCATCGAATAACACGCAAACGAATTATAGTGAAAGTGCTCTATAATTTTGATATATCATCCCCCCCCCTCACCTCGATGACTCAGTTAGTTCAGTGCATATTATATAGATTATTATTCTCTGGCACGCTAATAAGAACAAAATCTATATCTCTCTAATAATAAAATGTAGAAATGGCCGTAATCTCACCATTTTGCATCAAGTTGTTCAATATCCAGTACCATCAGCGGAAACTCATTAAACATATGCATGTGATCAATGGAGTATCAGCTGAGTGGAGATCATGTACTTGATTGTTTGTGAATTGAGTTTCCTTGTTAACTAGATGTATCAGCCGCCGACATTTGATAGAAAGCTCGCAGAATTGATGTTTCTACAGCCGTGGAATTGCTAAGTACAGTAATCATGAAATTCGTGATGCCACATGAAACATAGCATATCGGTATACAGTTTCTATGGTGATTAAAAGAGTATACGAGGTGTTTTAGCATCAGTTGATTTTTAAGCTGCCGAAATTGGTTTTAGACACATTACTTCCAATTTGTAAGTTTTTTTTAAAAATTAAATGGAAAAATATTTAATGTAATCATTTTTTATTCTGACCGGAAATATTTTCATAAAAATAAGTCCCTCCATTTTTCTAAAAATTCACTCCTCCCACCTCCACCCTCCGTTCGGAAAACATTATTATACGAAAAAATTCGCATTTAATTTTAACAAAATTTAAGATTGGTACTATGGTTATATTTCCATCGCTTACCGAACCTGTATTGTCTGACACTCACTTGTGAGCATCCTATGTTCTCCATCGCTTGTCTCACTAATTTAAACGTCTGTGCTCGCCATCACTTGCCGGACCAGCTTAGCCTTTGCCTGACACTATCTTGTGAACATTCTATGCTATTCACCGCTTGCCGGACTAGCCAGTCCTTTGCCTGAATGCTGATCTCGAGCTAACACTTTCTTTGTAGTCATCCTACGTTTTCCATCGCTTGCTAGACCAATCAGTCTTTCCCAAAATGTTGATTTAAAGCTACTACTTTCTTTAAAGCCATCCTATATTTTCTTTAGCTAGTCGGACAAGTCATTTGTAAACGTATGTGCTCACCATCGCTTGACGGAGCAGCTTAGCCTTTGCCTGACACTATCTTGTGAACATCCTATGCTCTTCACCGCTTGCCGGACTAGCCAGTCCTTTGCCTGAATGCTGATCTCGAGCTAACACTTTCTTTGTAGCCATCCTATGTTTTCCATCGCTTGCTAGACCAATCAGTCTTTTACCAAAATGTTGATTTCGAGCTATTACTTTCTTTAACACCATCCTATGTTTTCCGTAGCTTATCAGACTAGCCAGTCCTTCGCCTGAACGTTGACTTCGAATTAACAATTTCTGTGGTGCCATCCTATGTTCTTCTCCATCACTTGCCGGATCAGCCAGTCCTTTGATTGAATGCAGATTTTGAGCTAAAACTTTCTCTGGAGCCATCCCATACTTTCCATCGCTTGTTTGACGGTCTAACTCAGACTGAAAAGGTCTGCTGTCTAGCCTGGTTCTATCGCCATCATTCTGATGAGGATGACTCTCTTCCAACCCAAGTCCGTAAGGTCCTTAGGTAGTTCCTCTGAGAACAAATAACTTGTTCCGTAGTGATAAGTGATGGAGGTATTATTAATTTATCTGTTTCATGTTACTTGTATATTTAGATTCTATCTATACATATGGGTAAATATCAAATTTAGGTGAATTTAATTAATTAGAATTTTATGATAAGACAAAATCAAGACAGACAAATATCAGTTTTGAACGTATGGTCCCCCTCGAAGTCAACGAAGGTGTCCTTTTGCATGTTGAAGGCCCAGGCCACACAGCCAACCCTAGGGCTTACGGCAATTTAACGTGTGGCCGGGTCCTTTTGTATGTGTAATGATTAATATGATTTAATATTCGTAAATATGTGTTAATAAAAATTAGTGGTCACAAAATTATCTAGTAATTTATTTAAAAAAACCGCAATGTGTTGAATCAATTACTTAGTGCCACTATCCTTCTCTGAGCTGATATTACTAGACACTGTAAGTAAATAATTATGTTTTTATATGCGTAATTTTACTTTGGCACAATTACCTACTATACAGTTTCAAATTTCTTTAATATTAGGCATTGCTTCTAGTGTTACTAATTAGATAATGCTCTATAACTTGATAGTCTATATATCTACTCTATAACTTGAGTAACTATCTTAGTCTTAATATCTACTCTATACCTTGATGGAATGCTCTATAACTTGATTAGATAATGTTCTATAACCTTTTTGTCTATCCCGCTTTGTAGCCGAATTAGGCAGCCTTATTGCCTTTCGACTCATACGCTAGGGGGCGCTGCAATTATTATTATTATTCAATCGGGCATGATCGCTTTACTGTAGATAGACATGATTGTACACTCATAGGCCATTTCCTGCAAAGTTATTGAATGCGCATATTTCTAGGAACCGTGTAGATCAAAAAGTGCATTATCTGCGATAAGCGCATATAAGCATTCTTAAATTGGTGCGATTTACTTTTTATATTTTAACGATTTGTACCAAAATATAACAAGCGCCAGGGCAATATATAAATAAGCCAGCCTGCTAAATTTCATGGAAATTCTCGTAGTTTTTGAGCTTGCGAAAGATACTATTCAAAAATTTGTTATTACTGTTCTAATTTGTCCAAAACGTGAAAATGCATTCAAAACTCTAAAATTTTCAACCCCTTGCAATACCCCATGCTTAAATTATGTATCGTTGTTAAGTAAAAAAAATCTGATGTGGGCAGCACATGACTTTCCTTATATAATGCAGTGAATTTACTCCTTTTACAGTAAAAAAAAAATAATAAGATCCACTGTACCGTGTTTTTATCATTTGGCGATTTTCCTGATCACAACATGTAAAACTATTTCAAAGTACCCAATTAACTTATATTTTCCGCAACTTTAAATAAACAATTATCAATATTGATAGCATCCTCAATAAGCGGCATAGTTCACATACTAAAATATTTTAATAATTAATTTATTAATTAGGTGATATTTTCGTTACTTTAGCATGATTTTTGCAATTTTGACGATATTTCTGTCAATCTGGGGCGAAGTATCGCCAAGTGCGCCAAATGCATCACCAAGTATTACAGACAAACAGAGAGAAGAGCATTTCTTATATACTAGATGATATGCCCTTCATATGAAGGAAATTAGAATTTGCTAAACATTACTTCCCATTTGACGTCATTTTCATCAATTTGGCGACACTTTTGTCAGTTTGGTATCATTTAAAATAGTTTCCAAGTTGGCGACGTCCCGCTAAATTTCTCGCCAAGCGTTACGGAGGGACGGTCGGAGCAATGAGTTATTCTTATAGTCTACTCTTATGTCCTTTCCAAGATATTGAACTTTTATCAAATAGTCGTCATTTTTATTGATTTAGCATCAATTTTTATCAATTTGATGACAGTTTCGTTAATTTGGCAACATTTACAAAAGTCGCCAAGTTGGCGACATTCCGCCAAAATCTCGCCAAGCGTTAGGGATGGAGAATTAACTTATTCATATAGCAGATAAATGACTATTGGCGCCCAAATACACAAGTATTACCCAATGTATCTTTTCTCATTAATGGAACGAGTTTGATCTATGAGAATGATGTCACCAAATTTATCGCAGGATATTATTTACGAAAAGTGAATATATTTTACAATAGTTATTACTTTTTTTTATTTTATATGATTTTGTGATAATTTTCTTTAGAAATGTGCAATATATCGAGAACGGTTCATACTAGTGTTCTAAAAATTATGTCAATCGTTTTCTAATGAAAAATTAAATAAGAAATGACTATTTACGTAACTTTATTTAAGGTTTTGAATTTTTGATGTTTTTTTCAAAATTTCACTCGAAAATTTAAGGAGATTCTGATTGCTCGATTACGTATAAAAACAATAGGCTTGCAGTATTCACAGATTCTAATTTTTGCACCAAATATCATTCGAATTGCTCCATTCGTTCATGAGATATCGTCTTCATAGACTCTGGCACGCTCACACACACACACACACACACACACACACACACACACACACACACACATACACACACACGCACACACAGATATTGCCTCAAAAACGTTTGATTCGTGTTCATGGATGCTTGAAATATGCTCTACCGTCGAAAACTCGAATTTGAATTTTCGACCACGTCACAATATTTTCCTTATACATTATAAGAAAAGTAATAACCGTGTATAAATATGTTCAAAATTAATCTGGCGTTCAGATGTAACAAACTATAAACTTTCCCAAAGATTACGCCTGAAGGAAATTAAATTTCTTGCAATCAATACTTTTTAACTTAACTGTGGTTTTACTCTCACAAATTAGGACATTAAGGTTGCATGCTTCCTTACATTATCGGCCCCAAGTTTAACTCCGATTACACTCCGCCCTTTCCAGTTTCCAAGTTATTTAGAAAAGGTGATATTCGCAATTTAGCACTAGCAGTTTGAAAACGTCTTAATTAACCAAACCAGTTATGTTAAAGTAGTTGAATGTTCAAACTGATTTTGAATCTCAAATTTATTCGCTGTGAAGTATATATATATATATATATATATATATATATATATAATATAAAGAAGAAAAGTATGTATGTATGTGTGTATGCATGTATGTATGATCCAACATCACGGGACACGGGAGAATGGCTGAACCGAATTTGATGAAATTTGGTGGGTAGTCTTGAAATAGCTCTCCATAAATTTAGTCCAAGTTTGGAGTTTATAAGATCAGGGGTTGTTAAGATATTGGTGGAAAACGAAACTTTTTCTTAGGAGTTCTACTCTCCAACTCCATGTTTCCCATCGAAAAGGGTTGAAAATTGTTGGTTTGAAATGTGAAAGTTTATTAAATCTCGTGAAAGTTAATTAGAGTTTTGTAGGAGTTTGTTGAACGTATTAGTCACTTTTGAAAATCGCAGGTTTGAAATATGAATTTAAATGGAAACTCTATCAGCATGGTTTATTTTTCAGAGGCTTACTCAACAACGAAAGATACTAAGAAATGAAAATGGTTATTTAATTATCAGCATTTTATAAGGAAGATTCTTTCTTATATCATGAGAGATTACCCGGCATCTATTATTATCTAGCAGCGAATACCCGGCATTGCTCGGGATTTACGATGCAAAACGTTGATACACCGGAACATATAGGGCCGTGGATCTTATACATTGTGTTTTCACTGTGAAAGAAGTAAATTCATTGCATTATGTAAGAAAAAAAAATCATTGCATTATATAAGTCATAGCTGCTTCCGGCGTGCCTATATGTTCCGGTGGCCTATATGCGCCTATATATTCACAGCCCTATATGTTCCGGTGTAATTTTTATAAGAGTTTTGCATCGTAAATCCCGAGCAACGCCGGGTAATCGCTCCTAGTATATATATAATATGTAAATATGTAAATATGTAATAAATATATATGTAAAAGTAAAAAATGTTATGTTTTAAATGATCACTAGTCAATTTTAATTTTAAAAAATTGACTCAAACAATATTTAATTTTCATTTGTTACTGAAAAAATTTAATTTGGAGGGAAATAAATTTTTCATTATAATTATGTTGTAATTTTAAAATATATACCTGTGTAGTCGAAATTAGCGATAAGTTTAATTTTTTTCTTTGAGTTACCTATTTATTTATTTATTTATTTTTTGTGATTAGTGGAGAATTGGAAAAACGTAAAAAGATATTCATAAATGCAAATATTTTTCGAGTTAACATCAAAATTATTTTTAACTATTATTAAATAATAATTCTAATCCACATGCGAAGAACTTTTTAGGATACTTAATATAAAATATTTCCAATAATAATCTGACAGTAATATTAACTGTCCATAAATTCACAGAGAAACACACAGTCATAATTGAAAAGCCCGTTGATTCATAAATTCCGAAAACGTATGAATTCAAATGTCCGATTTTTGATCCCATCCCAATACTTCCCTTTTACATTTACCCCCGTAATTTTTTAAAGAAAGTATAAAGTATATATTTAAAAATTCTACAACACACTTGCGTCTGAATCCACCCAGAGGTTTTCCTCATGTTTTGAAATTCCCCGTGGTTCGCCTAAGACTCTTACATATAGCCTTTAATCTCATTCAAGAACTTTCCGAGTGTGTAAAAAAAGAGATTGAACAAGAAAATTTTGATCAAGAAAGGCTCGACGTAAATTCCCTCGCTCAAAAAATGTGTCATCCTCGATCACAAGTTTTTAACTTTTGCAAAAGAAAGATTAAAAGTTGTATGTTTTTCATACAATGTGAAAAAATTTATATATTAACTGTCTAACGTGTTTGCGCCTTTCTAAACCCACTTAAAAACTCCTGGTGGGCCGTAACTAGGCAAGGTTCAGAGGTGGTTCAACCCCTCTCCCCCGAGGTATGCTCAGACCACTGATAAAAATATTAGAAGAGATATGAAATTTCATCGAAAATATCATCCAAATTTTGCATAAAAATTTATTTTATAAAATTATTTTTATAAATTACTTCGTTTTAATTTAGCTGAATGTGTGGTTATACTGATGATCAATTTATTTACATATTTAATTTTAAAAATGTAAAAAATATGACAATAGTGTTTAGGATACTTTTGTATTATTGCAGGTGTCACCGTTATACATTATAGTTAAAATCAACAGATAAATAGCTAAGAATTAATATTAAGCATTAACTTGTGTTAATTTTCAGAAATTTTCTTCAATTAATTACCAACTTTACTACTAATCAAGGCTTATATTAAAATCAATTGTAATTGATATTAAAATTAATGCATAGTAGCTATATGGATATTAATAATAAACTCTTAGCTTACAAATACAAATATGCAATTATTTGTTAATAATTTATATGGATTGAAATATAAAATAGTAACTATTTTGGTTTATAAATGCTAATAATTAATTGAATTTTTGGTAAGCCCCTCCTTCAAGACTGTTGAGTCCCCCTGGAATTTCATTGTAACGGTAACCCCTCTTTAATTTTGTATCTGGCTACGACCCAGGCATCCTGGTACCTTAGAGATTAAATCTTTGCACATGTATGGTATCAATCACATCACAGGACAGAACTCAACGGAACCGGATTTGCGATTATCCTTCTAGGGAAGGAGAAAAGAGGGGGGGGGGGGGGGTCATAAAAGTAATTCCAGACCCCCAGAGTTACTTCCTCTTGACCTAGAAAGCTGTATTTTGTATTTTTATAGTATCGACCTCAGGACAAAACCTAACGGAACCGGATTTTCGATTATTACTCCGGGGGCGGAGAAATGTCTTTTTTCTTCTAAAAGCATTTCCAGACCCTTAAAGTTGCCGCCTGGTGACCTGGAAGGCTGTACGTTTACAATATCGATCTCAGGCCAGAACTTAACAAAGCCGAACTTTTTATTCCCTAACACGGTGAGGAATTTTTTTTTCAAAATACTTTCCAAACCCTCCAGTAATTTAAAATCTGAATCATTGCTTACTTATAGCACAGATCACAATTAAAATGTTAATAGTAAATTCATTTATAAAGCATTTAAATTTCATTAAGAATTGTTAGCAATTTTAATGTATATTGTTTTACCTTTCCATCTTGTTACATTGTTACTTATTTAGAGTTTACTCTCATCCTCTTGTCTTACTTTAATTTAGTTGGAAGTCATCTGAAGAACATAACATGCTGAGCGAGAATTTTTCGTTCAAAACGTAAATTTCTTCTCTAAAGAAATATGTCAAACTTCATAGCATGTTCTTTGAAATTACTTAAAATATATTCTAAACTGTTTTAATTTTCATGAAAATACTGCGGCGGCTGATTTTATTTATAACGTTTTCTTGATTTCTTATGGACAATGATAACAGCAGTAAACAACGTCCAACAGAAGCTTGATAACTTCCCATCCTTGCTTCAATAATTCTCAGAAAAGGACAGAAATTGATTATTTTAAATCAATTATCGAAGACATTGAATTATCGCCAACGTGGCTGTATGTTCTATAAATCGTCATGCTGTCGATGTTTTATCGCTAAATTTGTCGGCAAAATAGCCAAATTTATCGTATGAGCGTGACAGACAGAGATATTGAATTTTCTTATATATACTGTGCAAACTAATGAAAATCGTTTGGAAATGCCATCTATGTATATTAATGGCTTTTAACCAAAAGCACGTGTACCCTTTTGGTGCAATGATAATTAACAGTCTGCTGGCTTTATGCACTTAAAATCAGGGGATTTAAATTTTATTTTTATCATTTTATTAACACTTTCCAACATAGTTGAAAAGTGTTTATGACTTTGTCTGTCTGTCTGTACATTCGCACGATAGCTACTGTAAAAGTAATTTTATCAAAATAAGATTTTAGAATATTGTTGAAACGGTTTGTGGGACGTATTGGAATGAAAATAAATAATATCACCCAGTTTGTTTCGGATTGAAGCAGGGTTGAAAAAATGAAATACATTGAACCCTATGGAAGCTAATTTTTCAAACATTTTCTGTGCAAAAATTCACAAATTGCTTAAAAAATTTTAGGAAATATTCAAATTATCAAATAAAATATGTAAAAAGTTTTCAGCAAAATATGTTGGATAATTTTTTAAATGAAAATTAAAATAATAATCACACCCATGATATATGAAAAAGATCTCGTAACTCATTGCAAAATAAAATATGACATCCATTTTTTTTCCCTCTGTGCAAAGATCGTAATTTTTAAAAACTATTTAAATATATATTTAGTGTTGCATCCGTCATAAAATCCCTTTATTTTTTCGTATTATCTGTGTACCTAAATTCTGTGGCCAACGCAATTACAATATGTTTGATTTTGAATAATCACTAAACTTTGATACTAACTACAACGAAGCCTAATTTTAACGTATGCAGAATGCAAACAAATCAAGCGGTTGTAAGGTGAGTTGTATAATAATTGCTGAATTTTTTAATGCAAAATTATTTAGCTCGGGAATCTGAATTACAGGTAATGTGAATAAAATATTCATTGATTTTACATAGAGAAGCAGACGATTTATAACATTGCCTTTTTTGATGAAGTTTTAAATTATCAAGTATAACAAATTGTTGTAGTACTGCGATAATTAAAAAAATATCAGTGCTGAATGTATCGCATTTTAGAGCTGTTTAAATAAAATTGGATTTCAGTTGGAAAGTGTTTCATAATCAATGCATTATGCATGATTGATCTTTCTTGTTACTTTGCAATTTATATACTTTATAATGCTTATTGCTATGGGATGTCCCGAATATTTTAAGTGACAAAATATATTTTTGCAAATTTTGGCTTGATTTCACATCAACATATATCAATTAACCAAACTACTACACCACGCATGCTAAGCAATCTCAGCAAAATATGTTCAGTAGTTTTTTAAATAAATATTTAAATAATAATTACACCCATCTTATATGAAGAGATCACTTGACCAACTTTAAAATAAAATATGGCATCCATATTTTTGTCCCAGTGTAAAAATCGTAATTTTAAAAGTTCTTTTAAATTTATATTCAGTGTTGCGTTCGTCCTAAACCGCTTTATTTTTACGTATTTTCTGTGCATCCGTATTCTGTGCCAACGCAATTACAATATTTTTGAGTTTAAATGATCATCAAACTTTTATTATTTCTACCACAAAGCCTAATTTTAATGGATGCAGAATGTAAACAAGTGATTATAAGGTGAGCTGTATACGAATTACTGAATTGTTTTCACGCAAAATTATTTAGTTCTGGAGTCTGGAATAAATGCAATATTCATTGCTTTTACATAGAGAGCCAGACGATTTATATTTCGATGACGCATTTTATTACAGTTTACTTTTTTTCATGAAGTTTTAAGTTTTCAACTGTAATAAATTACTGTAGTACTGTGATAATTTAAAATATATCAACGCTAAATGTATCGCATTTTAGAGATGTTTAAGTAAAATTGCATTTCGGTTGGAAAGTGTTTCATAATCAATGCTTTATGCATAATTGATCTTTCTTGTTATAATTATAACGAAACCACTGCAGGTTTTCATTATCGACAACATTCATAATAACTCCTGTGAAGTGGTATTATTGGAATATTTTAATTTTAAGTGCTACAGATTATTTCTATTTTCTAAGCCTAATTCTTTCTGCATTTTAAACAATTATTTTTTAGCTAGTAAATTATTTTTTATAAATTACAGATTTTATTTTAGTTCTATTTTTCTACAATGTTATTAAAAAACAAGAAAGATCAATCATGAATAAAGCATTGAATATGAAACACTTTCCAACTTCAATGCAATTTTATTTAAACATCTCTAAAATACGATACATTCCGCGGTAATATATTTAAAATTATCACAATACTACATTAATTTATTGTATTTGAAAACTTAAAACTTCTTCGAAAAAAATAAACTTCATTCAAATGACGGCATTAAAATATAAATTTCCTGGATTAAACATCACTAAAATGCGACACATTCCTGGGTAATATTTTTAAAATGATCGTAATACTACAGTAATTTATTATATTTGAAAACTTCATCGAAAACAAATGAAATTTATTCAAATGACGTCATCAAAATATAACACGCCTGGTTCTCTCTATAAAAGCAGAATTTCATCCGTAAACATTTTTCCATTCATTTTATTCATCACAATGCTATAATTTATTTTATTTAAAAACTTAAAACCATGGAGGTACAAGTAATTTAACTCTATGTTTAAAACTTCATCCAAAGAACCGTTTGCTTCTCTGCGTAAAAATAACTTTGCGTTAAAGAAATGCAGCAACTCTTATACAACTCATTCTACATCTTTTGGTATTTGCATTCTCCATAAGTGAAAAATAGGCTTCGTTTCAGAAATAATCAAAGTTGGATGATCATTTAAACTCAACTATATTGTAACTGTGTTGTTTTAATATGTAGATGCACATAATTTAAGAAAAAATAAAGCGGTTTTAGGACGAATACAACACTAACTATGACATAAAAAGAACTTTAAAAATCACGATTTTGACACAAGATGGATGCCATATTTTATTTTGAAGTGGGTCACGTGATCTCTTCATATAATGGTCACGTGATCTCTCCATATAAAGGGTGTAATTATTATTTTAATCTTTATTTAAAAAACTACTGAATATATTTTGCTGAAATTTTTTTATATATTTTATTGGATAATTTGAATATTTCATAAAACTTTCGAAGCAATTTGTGAATATAAATCCGCTTAAAAAATGTTTGAAAAATTAGGTCCCATAAGTTTCAATGTATTTTATATTTTCAACACGGGTTCAATCCGAAACTAATTAGGCGATATTATTCATTTATATTCCCATAGGTTCCACAGACCGTCTGAACAACATACTAAAATTTCATTTTAATAAAGTCATTTTTACGGAAGTTATCGTGCTAACGGACAGACAGACAGAATGTATGAACAAAGTCATAAACACTTTTCAAGTATTGTGTAAAGTGCTAAAAATTCATAAAATTCCATTAAACGGTATTTGAAATATCATGGCCACAAGCCATCAAATCTACATTTCGAGAAAATCGTGTTCTAATTATAAACTTGTATTATTAATAGCCAGGTTAAAGCATTGTACTTTTCTTTTGCATCCCATCAGGAATTAATTAAATGCATTGTTACGAACGTGTGAAATGCTCTCATTAGAGTGTTTTTTTTAAAACCAGGCAGAGAAAACCCTGGTACAAGAAACCTTTTCTATGACACGAATCTAGGGTTGCCATATGCGGAAGTTCGGAGGAGTGGTTGTCGTATTTGGAGATGTATCGCCAATTTGGTGACATTTGGCGACATTTCGAAGGTTTGAGAAACACATCGAAATAACGATATTCTACGAGATATGAGAGATTGCTAGACGTTTCTATAGAGTATTTATAAAATACGTCATCACTCAGTTGGAGAGCAGTTGATGCGATATGAGCTACATTGAACTGTGGTATTCGTCAATGTTTTGAAAATAGTATCCGCTATCTTGTGGAGTTAGTGGAGCATTTATTTGCAGTTTTATTGTAACTCACAGTTGTTTAGCGATCTTGTAAGATAGTTATCGAGCTATTTGCCGTATATTGTCTCTGTTTACACTGTACTTGTAAGTAAACGTGTCAGTTATCCAGAAATGTGGACTCATTCTTGTATCTTGAACGCACACCCACGGTTCCGGAGGATAAATAATATAGATATAATATTTGCACCATAATGTTCAGAAATAACTAATTTTTTTTTTTTAACAAACAATAAAACATAGATTTTTTGATGATTTTAAAAGTAGAATGTCCTCTTACACCTTTAATGTTTTTAAAT
>OX578152.1:84020267-84217767 GCA_951213105.1 Amaurobius ferox | reverse complement strand
GTCGATGTATTCGAAAAACTGGTTTAAAATGATGTTTCTAAACAATTGAATAGAATTACAAGATTGATATGATAGCAGCTTTATGATAGTGAAGTTGTAAGAATCTTTCTTATCATATAGATTGGTGATTACATTATTATTGAGGGTATCTAAATTTAGGTCTAAAAAATTAACAGTTTGACTAACGCTAGGCTCATTAGGAATTAATTCTAGGTTAGAAGGGTAAAAATCAATATTAATGGGATAGGAATCATCAATGATAATACAAATTATGTCGTCAACATATCTATATATAATATATGAATTAGAGTTAAAATGACATTCATAATAATAAAGATATAAGTTAGCGAGAATACTACTACTACAGCCACCTTGTGGTACACCAGATGTTTGTAAATAAATGTTATCGCCTTGGATAATATAATTGTTGTATAACACAAAGTGCAAGAGAGTAGGGAAATTTTTGACATTAAAAGCAACATGATTGGAAGATATATAGTCATGATAAAGAGAGATAATAACTTTATATAAATCTTTAATGACAATATTATTAAATAGGTCTTTAAAATCAAAGGTTTGGAAACCAAGAATTTGTGGATACTTGCTAAGGTGATTAACTAAATCAAAACTATTGTTCAAAATGAAATATCCTGAATTTAAGAGATTCATTAATTCTATTTAAACAGTTACGCAAGTACTTACTAGCTGTAGTGGTAAAGGTATTATGTCCACAAGTGACTGTTCTAAAACTGAGAGGTGATTTGTGGAATTTAGGAACCAAAGTAACATAAGGAAATTTAAAAAACTTACAATTAATATTTAATTGTGTATATAATTTTAGCATTTTAGTTTTGATTTTGATAGATTGATTATTAATGGGTTTAAAAATGATTATTTTTTAAGTAATTCTGTAACAGAGAAACATAATATTTTTTACAAATGATGGCATAATTATTAGAAGCTTTATCTACATAAGTTATGACAAAATGTTGTTGTAGTTCTTTAATAGCAGATAGGAGTTGTTTATAAGGATGCCTAGGCTTCGTTAATAATATATATATAACATTTTTAAGTAGATGTAAGGTAGTATACTTCCATAGATTGAATGCTTCAATAGGAATAGAATGTGAACAAGCAAGTTGATATATGAATTTATCAAAGTCTAATGATAGAGACTAAGGAAGTTGTTTAAGGTGATGGCAGAATGGAATGCGAAATTTAGACCCTTTATTCATAATGTCCCTAAGTATATCATCCTGAATATACTGAGATCCCCAGTAATAATGTGACCATGAGAGGAGTTGACATAAGGGGCAAGATTTTGTTTGCTGCATACACATGATGTAAGATCATCGGAGTTTAATGTCCTGGAAACTTCATTGTAATTGTAAATAGTTCTACCAATTGGTAAATTATATTTGAATGATTTTTGTATTTTGATATCATTTACTGGTAACAAGTGCTGATGTTTAGCAAATAAATTATTGAAGTTAAGAGAATTAAGAATAGGGTGTTTAAAAGAAATTGCACAATAAGCTATTTTAGTATGTGGATTTGGTGAATGGAGTAGGTGGTAATTTAAGAAATTTGTACGTGAAAGAAGCAAATCATAAAATAAATGTTTAAAATGCTCATGAGTTAATTTTAATTTTAAAAAATTAGTATAAACAATACTTAATTTGCTTTTTCTGACTTTATATATCCAAGTTCTAACTGGTAAAAATTGAAAGTTTGAGAATAATTATATTGTAATTTCAAAATGTCTGCATTGTAATCAATAGTTTTACTTAAGTTACTTTTTCCTTTGCCACGCTTATATCGCTTTTTACTAGGAGTTGATGACTTTGAATACTGAAAAAGATGTTTATATACAGAAGATTTATTAGAATTGTATTCAAAACTACTGTTAACAACATTATTATTATTATAAATTTGATTTAAGCCATAGGGGAAGAGAGTTTTATATTTTTAATGTAATAATTTTCAAATACCAATCTATCAGTGAGTGAAATTTTAATATCTAAAATATGAAGGGATACATTTTTAAATCCGTGTGTAGCAAAGTGCTGATATTCAAATTGATTTTTAGTAGGGAGATCATTAAAGACTTTATGGTCAAATTTTTTAATATGATCCCTGTGGACATTCATTCTCAGATGTAAAGGGTTGCTGGTTTGGCCAATATAGGATCAGTTACAAATAGTACAATTAAGTTTGTATATGCAATTAAAAACTTTGCAGAATTTTTGTGAAGTGGAATTATTATTAATTTGTAATGATATATATATATATATATATATATATATATATATATATATATATATATATATATATATATATATATATATATATATATATATATATATATATATATTGTTCCTTCGTGAGAGAATTGTAGTGTTATAGTTTAATAATTAGCATTCTCTTATTTTATATTAGGCATTAAAATGTTGTTAGTTTATTGTAAAATTAAAAGCACTCATACACAACCCACCTATTATGGTATTATCAAAGCCAGGATATACCTCAGTAGATGAAAAAAGAGAGTTCTACCTCAGGAGTAGGAGTTGGAGGGGAAGACTTAATCCTGTTGATTAGAAGCTGCGAGCGATTAAGGACCTGAATAAATATAAATTGAATTTTTTTTTCAAGACGCTACGATATATAGCAACGAGTGAATTTTACAATCTATGGCTATGATCTATGGCACCGAGTGAGATTTACAGTAAATTAGGATAAAAATAAAGCTATCCTGTATGTAAAAAGAGGAAAAATGAGGGAATCATATCGATCCAAAGTTGCACTTTGATCTGCAATCTAAAAGAAATGTTGGTTCCACTTCAAAATATAAAGAAAAAGATAAATGTTTTATTATCTCTGCATTTGCAGGCTTATAAATACAAGTTTCATAAATAAAATATGCAAATGAGTTTGCACCTTAAAAAATTTTTCAGTGTGCAAGTCATCTACAGAAAGTTAAAACAACCGTTAAATAACATGAAATTTCTCATAATCCACTAAAAACGACCTTTTGTGGTTTAATCCCATTATATATGGTATATCCTTACATCAAAGTGTAAAACAAAAGAGATTGAACAAAAAACTTTTTAATCAAAAAGGATAACGTGAATTCCCTCGCTAAAGAAATATGTCAAACTCTATCACACCATTTTAGCTGTTACGACAAAGATAATCAAAAGTGGCATGTTTAAATTTAAAAAGAATAGTGATATAAATTATGATTAGCATTTGAACAATTTCTTAGAGACTGAAATTGCATTGAATTATTTTTAAATTAGATTTATCTTACAAATGCTGATGAGGTCATGTTTTGTTGCTAGAAGTTGCTAGAGGCCTGATTTTAAAATTTTACCCGGCCCGTAAATATTAAAATTTAACCCGACAAGAGCCCGAGAATTTTTTAGAATAATTCCCCCGAGTTGCGATCCGGCCCATTGAGGCTCGGCCCGATTTTTTAAAAATAAAGTTGAAACCTGGGCAAAGCTAACAAACACACTATTGGCTCACATCATGATCTGTATTTAAGGAATTACACACAAGTTATATTACATATTACATGCAGCGAATCAGATCAGTAGATGAAAGTTGCAAAGAGCAATGTTTTAATTTGACTTCACAATGTCTTAATAAATAAATCTTCATTTTCCTATCTGAAAATGTTATGTTTCTGTATCCGGTTGTAATTTACCCATCAGCGTTCCCCGTATGGAGCAAACTTTTATTACTTAATTACATACAGGAAGACTTTTATTTGCTTATTGAGAATTTTTCTGTTCTTTTAAATTTTGATCTATATTTAACTTTTTTGTTTAATTTTACCCGGCCAGGCCTGACCCGTCGCAACTATTTTAAAACCTTATTCGAGCCCGGCCCGAAGTGGTTTCCTTTAAATTCTGCTCTATCCACAGGCCGGGTCAAGTTTATGCCCACGGGCAGAGCCCGTGCAGACATCTACTTGCTGTCTCGAAATATCAACTAAAACTATGAAACTCAAATTAAATAGTTCAAACTGCTGTAAAAATTACTGTATAGCTGTAAAACTTCTTTAATGACATAGCATATAAAATATCCGTAACTGTACTAACTAGTTTGGGAGACAAAAAGCGGCATTCTTCAGAAAAAAAAGGCAAAGCAACAACACCAGGCAAACTAGAAATATTGCTTCTTTTACCGTTATGGTTGCTCTGTCTTAATCCTGAAGGAAGCTGATTTTGCCTTCAAAACTGTTACTTATTTGTTGCTGTTACTCATTTGTTATATACTATGTTATTCACATATTTGTTGTTTTATAAAATTATTAAAGTTAAAACTGTTTGTTAATTCTTCATTATGATGTTGTGAAGTCCGGCTCGTTCATTTGATAGAGCACCTTGTTTAAAACTTTCGCTGTCCGGGAAGTAATTGCGTGATTATGACTTAATCGACACTAAGAGTCACACTGAAATTTTTGAGACAGGGGCAGACGATATGGGCTAGAAAAAAAATAATTGGTCGGATATTTAAATTTGAACTCTTTTATGTCCGCAGACGTTTAATTTTTGGCAACAATTACAATTTAGCTATCGTAGAATAAATTTTGAAAGAAAAAAAAATGGAGTTGACTCGAGAGCATTATCGAGCTATGATTTTCTACGATTTTAAAGTGGAGCTAAATCAAGAAGAATGCCTTCAACGTCTACAGTTAGCATATAGAAATGATCTCCATCTCGTGCCACTGTATTCAAATGGTTTACAGAGTTTAGAAGAGGTCGACATTCTCTCCTGGATGAAAAACACACAGAAAGATCTTTGTCAGCTTATGTGTCGACCATTCGAAAAATGCTAATCTATGGTAATCGCTGTACCTACCAAATGATACAGAAGGAACTTACCATTGGATCCGCAGCTATACATAAAATTATTCATGAAGAACTGCATATGAAAAATTCAGTTTGTCATTGGATCCCCCATAATTTAACAGAACATAAAGCGGAGCGTGCCAGAATCAGTAAAGAAACCCTAAAATTACTTGATGGTGGACGCCGCATTATTTCTAAAATCATAACTGGTGATGAAACGTACATATCGTTTTCTGACGTTCCAACACGTCAAGAAATTAAAGTATGGGTCTTTGAAGATGACCCCAAACCAACAATGGTGAAAAGACAACGAGCAATGAAAAAAGTAATGTATACCGTGTTCTTCAGAAGTGCAGGTCTGGTCAAAGCCATAAAGCTAGAGAGATAGAAGACAGTTACAGCTAACTGGTACACCACTAAGTGTCTTCCAGAAATTCTCCAGGAAGTGAATGTTAGGGGACTCATGCTTCACCATGACAATGCCTCTTCTCATTCAGCAAGAATGACAGTCGAATTTCTTAAACAAAAACACATCAAACTGATAGAAAATCCACCCTATTCTCCTGGGAGCCAACGGCCGTACCGTGCTGAAAACACCGGTTCTCGTTAGATCACCGAAGTCAAGCAGCATCGGGCGTGGTTAGTACTTGAGTGGGTGACCACCTGGGAACACCGCGTGCTATTGGCTCATTTCGGGCGCGGAAGCCCGATGGTTTGAGCGCTGGATTTGCACGCTGCCACAACTGCCGCCGTGTTCATGCGGAGTACGATCACGTTAAACATGTGGGTCCGTAAGTCCTTCCGAGAGGTTAGTGGCAGGGGAAGGAGGGTACGGTCCCTGTGGATGCCTCCCCCACTGGGCTCTGGTCTAAATTGGGTGGCACTTCCCGGCCGTCTAAATGGTTACCTTACACCTTTCTGGTAGGTCTGACGGTCTGAGTCTCAACAACAACAACCCTATTCTCCTGATCTTACTATGTATGACTTTTGGGGGCTAATTTTTAATCTAAGAAAAATTTTCGTGGGCGTCGTTTTCATTCCAAAGATGAGATTGATGAGGCCATAAAAGCATATTTTCATCGATTCCAAGAAAAGCTGTTGATCTTTGGAAATTTCGCTTACAAAAGTGCATTGATGTTAGAGGGGAGTACTTTGAACACTCCTAAGAGTTGGTAAGTTTAACTTGTACGTACCCCTTAGCCGTATCTCAAAAATATCAGTGTAACTGACCCTCGTATTAAATGGCTTCTGACCAGGCATGTATGCTAGTATGTTAATTAGTTTGTTAATACCACCATAACGCATATTCTTTAATGTATAAATTCCCGGTTTTTCTGTTTAAATGGGAGGTACAAATAGTATATGCCTGAAACATTCAAAAATTAAAAAAAATATATTTATTGAATTTTTAATTATTCAAAAAAAAAAAAACCTCTCTATAAGCCGACTATTTCGCATAAAATCAATTTTACATAAGGATAAGATATGCATGGTATTGTTTTGAATTGAAACTGCCTATATTGGGAAAATAAAACTTTGGAAATCTTATACAACAACAAAACGATGTAGTTTTTTTTATAGTATATTTTCATTTATTTATACATTATTCTCAGCCTGTGAATTTCCAATTCACTTAACAGTGAAGTTTTTCTTTTAACTGGTGGTCAATGTATTACGCAGCTGCAAGTTACTGATTGAAGGAGTTGGTCTCAGGAATCTTAAATGTGCCACAAACGGAAAGAATTTTCATGCTTCACATTTTATTTTGTACCTCTTCTACTATACAATCGATAATACCTAGCAATTTTATGGCTTATAAGTGAATACCTGCAGCATAGATAATCATGTTTTGAATAAGATGAATCTAATAATAATATATTTAAAAATTGCATAATATATTTAACATTTAATTAAATTTTAAATTTAAATTTTAAAAACTTTAATTATGCAAATGTATTTTTATTTTGAAGCATAACTCCTTTTGCATCATAATCAGCGATATTTTTTGTTTCTGGGAACGATAGTTTTGTAGCAACCATGCGCGCAAGCAACCTTTATCAAAATAAAAATTTAATAAATTTATGAATATTATATAATTTTTAAAAATATTATTACCAGATTCACCTTATTGAAAAAGTTATCATATATGCTACATATATTCACTCATCAGTAAAAAAAAATTTAGATATTATCGATGTATAGGAGAAGAGGTACAAAATAAAACGTGAAATTTAGGAATTCACTCTGTTTATGCCACTTTTAAGAGTCCTGAGATCCCTTAAAAAGTATATGACTGTGATTTTTTATTTAAACATATGTAATCTAATTTTACATCATAAAAATCTGATGTGGGCAGCACATGACTTTCCCTGCAGACTTATATTCACGTTCTATTTATTTAAATGAAATTTAATTCATTTTTAATTCAATTTTCATTCTCATTTGAAAACTGGACTTATTTTCAAAAATGATGTAGGAAAAATAAGAAAAACTAAAATATCTCGAGAATGGCTAGTCCTAGTGTAATGGGGTTGATCTTATTTTTTTCTTCGCTAAAAATTACGTATTAAACAAGCATTTAATGGATATATTTGAGCATACGTAGTTCTTAAGTTTAGATTTTGAGGATTTTTGCGGGCCATTTTGCAAAAAAAGGCAGGTTATTTTTATTGGAATTATACCAAAATCTAATCAGCACCAGGGTGGCCTACAAGCGACTTATCTACCAAATTTTGTGAAATTCGGTCCATTAGTTTTTCAGCTAGAGTGGATACAAGCTTTTGCGGGCCATTTCGCAAAAAAAGGCGGGTTCTTTTATTCCGACTCGTACCCAAAACTAATCAGCACTAGCCCCGCCCTCAAGTGACTTACTTACAAAATTTAGTGAAATTCGGTCCATTAGTTTTTTAGTTAGAGTGGATACAAAATCTGCACAGACAGACACACAGACAGACACACAGACACACACACAGACGTCACGCTAAAAATGGTTTTTTCATATTCTAGAGGTCTCGAAACGTGTAGATCCGTCGAAAACTCGAGTTGCGATTTTCGGCATGATTCCAATACTTTCCCTATACATTACCATGTATTGCAGGGAAAGTAAAAAAGAGCTCTCTCTGTGTGCCTGTCTTTCTGTGTGAACGCGGCGAAATTCGGAACAATTTTTCCAGTTCCCAGACTGGCTCGGCCAAATTTTTTAAAAATTCGAATTAATTTTTTAGTTATTTTTATGTTGATATACAATTTTTAGCGACTTTCATGCAAATCGGTTTCTTAGCGATCGAAAATATTATCACAGATTTTCCATCTGAACAACACGGCAACGGTCAAAGAACGCTCTTTCTAACGATCTTTGAACGGAATCCGTAAGGCAATTCCTTCATTTTTTATTTATTTATTTTTGCATGCTTCGAAATATGCATATTTTCGGTAATCTGATTCTTATTTCGCTGCATCCGAAAATGAAATGTTATAACCATTCTACAATTTGGCAAAAATATGGGTCAATATCTTCGCTAAGAATTTTTCTTAATTACTTTAGCTTTTGATTTTGTGTGAATTTCTAAGCAAACGCATCAAAATTGAGATTTTCGATTCTTTGATTGAGGCTTCATTCTCCGAATCGCCGGTTATGCACTGAAAGTTGCAACTGACATTACCTGACAGTTGCTATGGAAATCAGTGGCGTATTTATCGTAAAAGTGTCGTTGGGTTTTCGTGTATTCTGGGTAAACGATAAAGATAAAATACTGGTTTTGCGTGTGCGGTTTGGCAGACTAGTTAATTTTACCTCCGATTTTAAAACAGCTGGTAGGGCGCAACTGCATGTTTTGAAAAATTGATTGAATAGAATCTATAAATTCCTGCTTGAAATCATGAGCAACAGCGGGTACATTTTCCAGGACTAAATATCTACTCACTCCAAAGTTCTTTTATATGAGTAATGCTAAGTCTTGTGTGTATTATGTGTATAGGTTGCTCTGAGAATAAGTGATGTTTGAGTTTAATCATGTTTATGCAAATATGTATATAACTATATTTACCTTCAGAAATTAGTTTGTATAAACATATGCCACTTAAAAGTGTTTAATATATATATATATATATATATATATATATATATATATATATATATATATATATATATATATATATATATATATATAATAAAAATAAAATAAAATAAAGGTTCAGGTATTGGCTGTGCATTTTCCAGGTATTCATGTTTCCTTTTATTCTTCTTTCTTTATGTATATTGTCCAAGCAGAAATAGTTTATAGATATAATCTATCTATTTCTTCAGAAACATACATTTTTTGTGTTTGTTTCGTTAAAATACTTGGACCCGACGAAGAGTTTTGCGAAGTGAACATTTACATTTTTTAAGGCCTAGCCATTGTCCACGTGTATAGTAATAATGCTTGATATTTTTTGTTTTTCTATATTCGTTTCCATGCCATTGATATTTGTTGATTTTCTTTAACTTGATGACTCGTAATTTGTATTTTCTTTCCATTTGATTGAAGATTTGCTGATTTATACTTTTATTTTGTGGGTGTTTTAGATAGTTAGGTTTATCGAGTTGCAGCTTCTCACTTTTCTTTCATTGGACTTTCAAACTATTCTATATATATATATATATATATATATATATATTTATAGATCCAAACATATGAGTAGGTGTATGCTTTGTATGTCATTGTATATTGTACTGGGGTAGATGCAAAAGAATTAACTGTTATAATTAACAACTTACTTACAGTATCTGTAGTATCTTAAATTTAAAAAAAAATAGGCTTTATTTAGTATGGTTGAATTTCAAATTCCGTAGCGAGGTATAGTAAGCTTGTAAACCCAATGGGTCGGCCCCTTGCTCACGGTGATTGATTGATTGATTGAGTAGTAAATACGTATCTCAATGATTATCTTGAGTCACTGAGTAGTAAGTATTAAAGAGGTGGGGGCAGCCCGAGTTCGATTGACGGCTCTGCTCAAACTGTTCAAGTGTTCACGAGGAGTACGGTCACGTAAAATATGTAGGTCTGTAAGTCCTTTCTAGAAGTTGGTGGTAGGAGAAAGAGGGTCTGGTTCTTATGGATACCGCTCCCACTGGATTCCGGTCTAAATTGGGTGTCACTGTTCCGGCCGTCCAAACAGATACCTTACACCTTTAGGTAGGTCGGACGGTCTGAGTCGAAGAAGAAGAAGTAAATCTATTTTTATATATCTATATCTTTATTAATCTACTAGTATTTAAGTCCGTTAAGGACTGGGAAATTAACTCTCTTAAAAAAAGACAAGCTGCAATTACTTTTGAGTTTTATTTTGTATAGCAACGTAATAGAAGTTTATATCGAAGATAGTCTACTTAATGAGAAAATCAAAAATCGGCGCAGTTTGGTTTTGTCCCGTGGTCGATAGTATCAGCTTTCTAGGTCACCTAAGGGTTCCGAAGAATCTGGAAGTATTTTTGCCGCTTTCCCTTTTTCTGTCTACCCCAGGGAAAACCAAAAATTTGACCCCGTTAGGTGGTTGGTTCTGTTCCGGAATCGATGCTATAGCGATACAAAGATGCATCCTTCTAAATCACGGGGGAAGGGGGGGGGGGATCTGTAAAACTTTAAATAAAAACTTTATCTCCTCCCCCTCTCCTTGGGAAAAATTGAAAATACTCTTGTCTCGTGGTCGATACAACAAATGTGCAAAAGTTCAACCTTCTAGAATATTAGGGGGGGGGGAGAGCCTGGAATGACATTTCGTAACCCCCCCCCCTATTTTCCCTGCTCCCCTCCCCCCGGGAGATAGGAAATCAAATATATAGCTCCGTTAGATTCTTTTACGGTCAATGCTATGTGTGCAAGAATTCAACTTTTTAGGTCACGAAAAATATGGGTGGCTCCTGAAGGGCCTGTAAAATCTTAGAAGAAAATAATTTTTTTCTACTCTTTGTAGAGACATCGAAAATCCAAATGCGTTAGTTTCTGTCCCACTTTCAAAGCTATAAGTGTGCAAATATTCAATCTTGTGGGTTACCGGAGGGCTATAGGAGGATCACTAAAAGACACAAACACGTGAGATAATCTGTATAATATGCACTGGACTGACTGGCTGAATGAGTGACGGGTGTGTGATGTATGAAAAGCAGTGTTTCCTATAGGACTTTTTGGTCGGGAGGGGGGGGGGGGCGTATAAAATTTTAGAATGGCGGGGGGCAAGTTTTCAATTTGCCTATATAAATATATCTTAATGCTGTACTACATAAATAGAAACTAGGTTAACATATAATGTCCCGGGGGGGAGGGGCGAATACTCGTCGATGAGGGGATTCCGCCCTCTCCCCCATCCAAGATATGTCTGACAGAAACACTGATCGAAAGTATCAAGCACTTCCGCTATAGCTAGAATCTTCGTTGTGGTGTCATTTGATCGTTTTAACTTCAAGACTAAGGGGAAAAAATCTGAAATTTCAAAAATTCGAATTGGGGGTGAAGATGCAAATGAATAATCAAGAAACTCAACACCGCTGTGCATCATTATCGAACACTTCCAATCCAGTTAGAATCTTGTTTTGGACGTCTCATGCGATCCGTCCCAGATTCCAGGAAAATGGAAAAAATTCGAATATTTCAAAAAGTCGAATTAGAGGTGACAAAAAAAAATTCAAATCCGCTTTTCAAACCATCGAATATTTCCACTCGAAGCAGAATCTCAGTTTTAATATCATTCAATCCGTCTTCGCTTCTAAATCAATTAAAAAATCTAAAATTCCGAAAATTCAAGCCAGATATGGCGATACAAAGGGATTTTCAAAAACGATTTATACCACTTCGCCTCTTGAAAAGAATAGATATACAATTTGATATACTTTCGCTGCCAACAATTAAAACTCGTTACCATAAACTTTGATTAAGTATGCAGGTGTCACATTTAATAATCACTAGTCACCGAGAACGCACGAAGCTCGGGTGAAATGGCTAGTTATTATATATCTATCAAATTATGCAATTTTTCAACCGACAAAATATGTAATTAAAAAATTCAGCTAACAGTTGGGTGATCATAAACTCTTTCAACAAATAAGAGGAGGTGAAACACATTAATACGAACAAAATTTGAAATGGAACCTAGGGCCGCATTTCATTCATAGTGCCAGAAAAAAGGAAGACTGCATTTCCACGTTGATCCTTCAACAATGAAAAAAAGAAGAGACTTAGCTAATTTAGGAGTTTCACATTTCCCACTTAGTAGTACAATGGCTGCTCAAAGTAGCGTCCGAAGGCGTCGTTGCACAGCCGACACAGGCGAGTGAAAGTCTGTCGCACTCTCTCGTAAACTCCCTATGCGGTGTTTGTTGACCTTGTCAGCAGCAACAACGATTTCCGCGACGAGATCTTCCAGAGGATCCACAGTTATCTCATGCACCAATGCTTTCTTGTGCTCCCAGAAGATGAAATGCAGTGGGTTGAGGTCCGGGAAGCGTGGAGGTCAAGCCACGGGCCCTCCACTTCCAATCCAAACCACCATACATTACGAGATATGTCGCATTTAGGAATTATCGGACCTCGGTGGAAAAGTGTGCTGGGGCCCCATCATGTATTAACCCCATGTCACTCTGCATGGTGAGCGGAACACCCTGCAACAGACCGGGAAGCGCTTGCTCCAGGAACACACAGTACGCTGCGCCGGTCAGACATTCTGGCTTGAGGTATGGTCCCACCAGACAATCACCAAGGAAACTTATGATAGCCCAGATATTAATGGAAAATCTCTGCTGGCGTTTACGACAGTCAGTGATGTGTGGATTTTCTTGAACCCAATGTTAAATTCCTAAATTAGTTGTCTCTTTTTGTTGAAGGATCAACGTGGATATGTAACTTTACACTTTCCTAGTACTATGAGTGGAATGCGGCCTTAGGTTTCAATTGCCAATATTGTTCATTTCGATGTGTACTATCACCCCCTCTTTTTTTACTGATAACGCTTACAATCATCCTGTATATTGGTATTTTATATTTGAAATAGACCACACAACCGTTTAACATTTTACTAGAGCGTTAATTAAAAGCATTTCAGTCGGGTCTTCACATATTTACTTTTTGTTAAACATTTTGTTCAAATATTGATAAATTCCATCCCTCTTTTTATTCAAAACTCCAAAGAAAAGAGCCAGTTTCAAACTCAATAAACCGAAAGACATTTGTTTTCATTTCTGTTCCTTGAACAGCATTTTTTATGTTGTTGTTCCTTCTTTAAGAATCCATAACAATTCGCGAACTTTTCCGTCTTCATTTTGTGAAATTTAAAAGCCTTCAAATGGTCTTTGTCGATAAATCAATGAAGATGAAAGAAATGTTCCTTTCCCCTTGTCTGGGCAGTGTAAACATTCTTCTAATCTGTGTCGTGAAGCATGTTTACATTCGTTGGGATTTCGAAAAGCACTCCGAGGGAAGAAAAAAGAAGAAAAATGCTTGAATAAATTTCAGTTACATGTATTTGAACTCAGGCATTTTATGCAATAATCCACTCAAACTTCTGCCTAAAATAATCTGGAATAGGACAAAAATCTGATCAATGTAAGACTTTCCCTACAA
This sequence comes from Amaurobius ferox, assembly GCA_951213105.1. Taxonomy (NCBI): domain Eukaryota; kingdom Metazoa; phylum Arthropoda; class Arachnida; order Araneae; family Amaurobiidae; genus Amaurobius; species Amaurobius ferox. The sequence goes on along the minus strand of OX578152.1, from coordinate 84,204,314 downwards.
ACTCAAACTTATCTTTCACAATCAATTAAATTGAAAAAAAAAAATTCTAAAACAACAGGGTACTTATTTGATCAATAAATACAATACATTCTTAAGTGTGGTTAAACACGTCTAAAATATTTTAATATTTTCAGTAAAGACTACAAATATTGTAAACCGTCTTTATTTAATGCACCGTCTTGACGTACATTAAAAGTTTTTCAAAATGCCATTTTCAAAAACCATTTTTGATGGTGAATGCCATTTTTGATGGTTTATTAAATACAGTTTACAATATTTGTAGTCTTTACTGAAAATATTAAAATACAATACACTTTGTGCAAAGGATAAATAAAACTTGAGCAACGTATAAAACCACAAATAACAACAATAATGAAGCATACAGCTATTTCGAGGATATGCAAGAGAACAAATGAACCAGAAGCCCAAAAGAGGAATAGGGGCGAAAAGAAAGGAAGAAGCAGGAAGGGGTTATATACCCAAGACCTGGATTAGGGGAGAACCAGTCTTGTTTCGGATTGGCTGAACTGTTCTTCATGCTGCTTCCTGATTGGGTATACAATACCCACCAGGAAGCAGCATGGGTATACATATAACCAGGTTTTGGGTATACAATACCCAACCTGCAATGGGTATACAATACCCAACTTCATCTTTTCGCGCCTATTCCTTTTTGGATTTCGGGTTTGTTTGTTCTCTTGCACTGACGAAGAGGATTCAGTGTGTATTCGAAACAGCTGTATGCTGCATTATTGTTGTCATTTGTGCTTTTATACATTGGTCAAGTTTTCCTTGCTTATTTGATATTACATCCCATTTATAGTTTTAATACATTTTCTTTTATTCATATAATTATATATTAATGCATATTTCGATGCAACGTCTTTTTACAACTTCAGCGCATTTTAAAACATCACCAACTGTTCAAGATTTCAAAATAATCTTAAATATCTCGAGAACGGTTCGTCCTAGAGTAACGGGGATGGTCTTATGCAATTAGTCTTTAATTTTTACGTTTAAAATAAGCATTGAATTAATGCTTTTAAGGATATTTAGACGCTTATTTCAGATTTTGACGATTTTGCGGGCCATTTCCGAAAAATCCAGGGTCAATTTTTGCGAACTGTACCAAAATCTAATCAGAACCAGGAACACCTACAAGAGACTTTACCAAATTTTTGTGAAATTTCGTTGAGTAGTTTTTGAGCTAGATTGGATACATACATTGCACAGGCAGGACTGACTGACACATACACAGAGACGTCATGTAAAAAATGGTAGATTCGTATTCTGCCCGAAACTTGTCAAAAACTCAAATTCCAATTTTTGACACAATTCCAATGTTTTCCCAACACATTACCATGTATTGCAGTGAAAGTAAAGTATTATGTTATTGATAGCATAAGCAATTAATTAAAATTATCAATCAGTTTCGAAAGCAAAAATCAGCCTCTATCTTCCAGATATATTTAACGACATAATTTTATTAAATGACAGAATAGTCCCCACCACCATAAGCAAGAAACTACCATTAATCGAATTTCTTTAAATTTAGTTGAGGAAGTTAGCTGATATAACTTCAATATATCTGATATAAAATAGTTTTTTGTTATCCTTCTTTATTTACACAATCTTTTAGTCTTTGGAATTTCCTTTTAAGTACTTTTAAAGTAATTTGGTCGTGTATTATTTGAATCTAATTGATGAAGTAGATCATGCAGTTTTCCGAGACTGATTGCTTCTCTTCGATACTTATTACCAGATTATATATTTTTTTAATACTTTGGACTAAAATTAAATAGAAAATTCTATTTATATGAAACCAAATCCACATTCTAAATATAAAGCAAAATGCAAATGATTCTGTCTTTTCTACTCTGATTTCAAGTTCACTTTGCCAAATTTTATCGAATCTGAATAAATATGTGTCTGATTGCCGCCTTTTAAACAGGTTTGCTATTTTAGTAACAGTTAGTTACTTTCCGTTCCTGACAAAGAGTGTTTATATTGCACTCCAGAAACCAGCTGAGTATTATTTTCAACGTTTTTTGAGCCGTTTGTAATAATGTAATCTCCTTTTTAAGCATATCCGTTAGTTCTGTTTACGCACTTTATTAATATTTTTGAGAATTTTACATTTATTTGTATCTGTTCCAAGAAATTTCAAATATTTAAAGTACATTACACATTGTATTCCCTAAAATTTATAAAATATTTTTATTATTTTCAAAACTTGTAAAACTCATTTTTATTTGTTGCAAATTAAATGTACATCAATTGCAATATTTATGAAATTGGAAATCTTGGGAAGCTTTGTGTGTGTGTGTGTGTGGAGGGGGATCAACTAAAGGTTATCAAGTTAGTGGGTAAGGTTGAAAAGTATGGGCAGATCAATAAGAGTGTTCATTTGAAAGAAATAGAAAAATAAAGAGTACAATGGGGAGGGGATGGCAATCAGGGAGTGCAATTGAATGAAATTGGCTGTCAGAGGGTACTTTAGCAAAAAAAATCTGAGTACCGCTGGTTTACATAATTCGAGTACTATATTTTTGATCAACTGAACATGACACCTCTGTGAACTATTAATTGTGTACTACAACGATTCTCTGCAGATTTGTTGGTGTTTCAATAAGTACTTAAAAACAAAGTTGCTGTGTAAACTTTGCATCAAATTGAGCGTTAATGAGTGTGCAAATAAAAAGATTGTTCAGAGACAGGCGAACACTCAAAAACAAATCTGATGTCTCGAAAAAAATAACAGATTTCTTTTAAATTTCTTACGGCCAAAATTGAAGAAAACCCTTTTTATACCATGAAGTTAAAAGGAGTTAAAACTTCATATTAAGAAAACGCCAATATCGTTTGAGACACTCATCCAGGTGGCGCTAGGATAAGTTAAGTAGTCCTGCATTATTTCTATGGCGAAACCAAAATATTTATTTAAACTATCCATTTTCTAAAAATAAATTATTAGCGCAATGCAAAGTAGAACTGAAACAATAAAGAATATTCCTTTGCATTCAAAATTGTTTTAACTTTCAATTTATTTTTATCTCCCCATACGCTGTTCTCTGTCTTGCAACTATGAAAAAATACTGGATAATTACACTCAGAATCAGGGAACCTTTAATTTTAAAATAATCAAAAATCCATATACTAAATACTGCGCCTTTCTATTGCGTCAACTAATAATAGCAGCTACTTTATTAATAGTAGCGACACCTAGATATAATTCTCAAAGCATTATCGCATTTACAAGCGTTTCATTCATAGGAGTCTTATCTCCTATAGATGAAACGCTTGATAATGAATCTAATGTAAACTGCATAAACTGAGCTCAATGGTTTTTTGTGCTTTGCCGTGGAACTAAAAGGATTTTTTTATGTAGAGTTACCATTTTTCAGATATTTTTAAAGATAGGCCTATGCTGAAGTTGCTCATTGCAAAATAGGAATAAAAGAATTTACTCCCAAAACGAAGTTTTTATATTTACTTGTTTGCCTTCGAAACTGGTTGACGCCATCAATTTGTACTTTATACTATTTTATATGAAATTTTACAAACTTTCTTAGCATTAGCAGCAGCCTGCGCTATACGTACAGGTATTGTTAGGACGTATCCTTCAGAATTGTGGGTGTACACTCAGGATACAAAAGTGAGTCCAAATTTCTGGTTATCTAACACGTTTATTTGCAACCAGAGAGTAAACAGGAACAAATGGCTCGCTAACTATCTCACTAGATCAACCAAACAACTGTCAGATACAGTAAAACAGCGATTAAATAAATGTTCCGCTAATTTCACAAAACGTCTGATACTATTGTCAAAACATTGACATATGTCACAGTTCAATGTAGATTATGTCACGTCAATTGCTCTGTATCCTAGAGGTGACTCCTTTTATATAGGGTAAACCCGGGTTAGATGGCCATACGGGTTAGATGGTCATGTGGGTTAGATGGCCAATCGTTGTCATTTGTTTTGTAACCGGTAGACAGCAGCGCTGTCAATGTGTAGAAAACCAAATTCATGGGAGTGACAAGTAGTGACCAAGATCAGTTAACATTGGAAATAAATGATTACGTTTTTGAGAAGGTGGACCAGTTCAAGTACCTGGGCACAATGGTAAATTGTAATAACAATATCAAAAGTGAAATTACGAATTGTATAGGTATGGCTAACAGATGCTACTATGGTTTACGTAATCAGTTTGAATCAAAATTTATAAGTAGAGAACCAAAGATAGGGTTGTACAAGACATTAGTAAAACCAATAGTTTTATATGGAAGTGAATGCTGGACTATGAATAAAACTGGTGAAAATAAGTTGATAACTTTTGAACGAAAAATCTTGAGGAGAATATTTGGAGCAGTAAAGGAATATGGAGTGTGGGGAATAAGATATAATCAAGAATTACAATATAAATTTAGAGAACCAAACATAGTAAAAGTTATTAAAGTGGCTCTACTAAGATGGCTCGGCCATATATATAGATATGGAGAGGATAACTTAGTCAAGAAAATAACTTTCCATGGGCCAAAAGGAAAGAGAAGGAGGGGAAGGCCGTCGAAAGCCCAGGCCGACCGACTCGTCCGAAGACATGGAGCAGCGAAATGGGCGGCCGAGAGGGAAAGGCCGTGTACTAGGTGGCTGGACAATGTGGAGAAATGGCTGAGGAGCGTTGGCGTCAATAGATGGAGGACAGTGGCGTCGGATAGGTCGAGATGGTGGAAACTGACTGAGACAGCCTTGGCTGGCAATCGGCAGTAGTGCGTAAGAAGAAGAAGAAGAAGAGGAAGACAGCAACGCTAACCACATAGTTATGACTCAGATGTATGTAAAAAAACATTATATTTCCATCCCCTCAAAATTTTCCTCTGTCCAGTAAGCTGCCTTGTGTTTACGGTTTATTTCGACTTAAAATCTTGAAATCGAGATTAAACGAAGAACTAAACTTTGTATTTGTATGCCTAACCTCGATGCGTTTCATTGACGTCACGTTTACTGGTTAGACGTCATGGCCATCTATCCCGTTTATTAAGGATTGATGGTCCACGCTTTTCAGGGTTAGCTGGCCAGTCTACTTGATAGATTATTTCTGCGTGTACGTTATGCAGCTTCTCGCTTTCTTTTCAGATGCCAAGTATATATGTTAAGAAACGGAGTAGAAACCGTGGGGAATGTACACAAGAAGATTTATGCAAAGCAATTAAAGCAATACGTAATGACACGTCAGTCCGACAAGCTTCCATTGAATTTCGTGTGCCCAGAAAAACACTGGAGAGGAGATGGAAGACTGGAAGCATAGTCAAAGACTCAATACACTAAGTCAAACTGGCTTAATCTAAATCTGCCCAGAAAGATTCTGAACCACACCCCAGCACTTCCAAGCAGAGTAGGACGAATGAGAAGTCCCTCACAAAATTGTTGACTGATATTGCACCTGCTCCATTGATTAGCAAAACTCGTCGACATCTAACGTCAGAGTCGCCTAACGCCATCCAAAAATATAGATAAAGTAAAGCAGAAAACAAAAATCTGATGTGGGCAGCACATGACTTTCCATGCAGACGCGAATTCATTATTTCTATATTTCTTTAAGAACTCATTAAATTGAGTTTAATTGTACAAAATAACACAAAATTTTCATTTTTAATTCAATTTCTGCTTTTATTTGGTAATTGGACATTTTTCCGAAGGCGACATAACAAAAATGCAAAAACAACTCTAAAATATCTCGAGAACGGTTAGTCCTGCAGTAATAGAGTTGTTCTTAGTCTTTTCCTCGTCAAAAATTACGTATAAAACAAGCATTTAATTGATACATTTGAACATACGTAGTCTTTTTTTTTAGATATTGGCGATTTTTGCGGGCCATTTCGTAAAAAAGGACAGGTTGTTCTTTTCCGAATCGTACCAAAATCTAATCAGCGCCAGAGCATCCCACAAGTGATTTATCTACCAAATTTTGTGAAATTTGGTCAATTAGTATTTCAGCTAAAGTGGATACATGAGATTTTTGAGGGTCATTTCGCAAAAAAAGGCGGGTTCTTTTCTTCCGAATTTTCCCAAAAACTGATCAACACCAGGGTCAAGCCCAAGAGTTTTATCTACCAAATTTTATGAAATTCGGTCCGTTAGTTTTTTAGTTAGTGTGGATACATACATTGCACAGACACACAGACAGACACACAACCACACAGACAGACACACACACACAGACGTCACGCTAAAAATGATTTTTTCGTATTCTAGAGGTCTCGAAACGTGTAGATCCGTCGAAAACTCGAGTTGCGATTTTCGACATGATTCCAATACTTTCTCTATACATTACCATGTATTGCAGGGAAAGAAAAAATTAAGAACTTAAGGACTCTGGCTAGGAAAAATCAAAATAAGAAGAAACGCTGTTGTAGAACTTTTGATCACTCTAATGAATGTGTGGGATGCGGAGAAGATTATAATAACACAAAGATTTAAGCTGACATGATTAAGTGTGTTCGTTACAATCCCTGGTTGCACAAGACATTCTCATCATTTATCGATGTATGCCAGTCCTATGGTATTATTACATCAAAACAACCATTGACATTTTTTAAGTTTTCCAGTAATGTTTTTATTTCAATTTATAATTTTGGAAGCAATCATCTCATGTAATTTTGTAACACATTATCTGTAGTATTTTGTTCTTGAATTAAAAGCTTGCTTTCAAATTAAATGCGAGTACTTTCGTAAGCTTAACTCGCACATATTTACCATTAAAATAGACATAGCCAACTAACCCACCATCATATGATTATCTAACCCGAACTCCAAGGGATAGATGACCAACAACATAGTTTTAAGATTTCGGAATCTTTTGACTTCCTATCTAATAGTTTTTCACAAAAGTTCATATAATATAAAATATTAAACTTCACTGAGTGTGTTAAAATTTTTGTGATTATGCGTTTTAATAATACATACCCGTAATCTTCAATTTAAAAAAACTATGACCATCTAACCCGAGTTTATCCTACTCTATGTAGAAACTTCAAGAAGGGACTCGTATTTCGTAGAAAATTCGTTATTTCGAAGTGATTTTCGAACCTTTGAAAAGTCTCAAAATGTCGCCAAATTTGCAACAAATCGCCCAAACTTGCCCCCCCCCCCCAAATAATTTGCTATATTTGGCAATAAATCGCCAAATCTAGCAAACCTCTTCTGAACTTTAGCAAATGGCAACCCTAGATTCACGGCAAAGGATAGGTTTCCTGTACGAATGTTTCTCCTTCTGGTTTTCAAAAGAGACTTCAGTGAATTATCCGATCACTGGAGAACAACACATCACTCCTCGTTCCACAATTTGTTTTATTTCGAGGTTTCAACCTGAAACTAACTTATTTCATTTATGACATCAAATAACACCATAATTTCTGTAAGACAATAGAATCGAAACGGACGTGTCTTCGTTTTATTGAACAAGTATTTTTAAAGAATCGAATACCAGCACTACAAGAAACTTTTAGTTTTCTATTTTGGGGCAATTTAAAAGGGCTTTTAAAATTTTCTTCTCCGATAAGTCGATAAAGACGAAAGGAACTGTCATCCGTGACCCGAACGAAATTGAACATTTTGTCTATAATAGTTGCAATGGAACTTAGAGCTATATTTATTGACCTCTAGTGAATATAAAAAAATAAATAAATAAATGAAGTTCTTATGATTAAAAGTGTCTTGTATCGATTAAGATCCCCTTAGTTGAAAGTTTTTAATCCATGTATATATGCGGAGTGTTTCAAAAAGATTTGCACGAATAGATATCGCTTTTAGAGATTGGTTGTATGCTCATGATTCTAATTTCAGAAATGTTTAAATTTATGATAGACTATCATCGTTATAAAATTTTTGACCATGCTGCAAATTTTAGTAAAAAATACAAAATATAATATTTTATACGGTCCCGCTAAAAAAAAATTAACCAGAGTGTGACTCAGGTCGACTTTCCATTTATAAGTAGACCAGAATCCATTTAGAGGTAGCTTTTTTTCCCCCAAATTTTACAAGAAAAGATTTTAAAATTCGGTACCTTGGGTCCGAATTACAATAATTACAGAGTGTCCTTCACTTTAAAGAGTTTGAAAAAATATTTCAATTGATACAAGACTTGACAAGGTGCGCCCTCGAGGGGGGGGGGGTAACTTGCCCCCCTGAAGGGAGCCAATAACGTCACGAACCAAAACATTGTATCGCGGCTATTTTTCACAACAATGATTAAAACTATTAAGTTTTGTGATCATTGAGATATAAATAGCCCTTTTATGCATGATTATATCAAATTTTGTCCTGCGCTTCCATGCTAAGAAAATATAAAATTTCGTAGTTTTCGGTCGAATTTTAAAAAGTTCTATCTAGTTCTAGATTTTTTTATGACAGGATACGAAGTTTCATGAAAATCCATTAACATTTGTAACCGTTATAGTGTACACAAAAAATCAACCACAAACATACAGACAGACGGACATCACTCCAAAAATAGTCAAAAAGTGTTTAGGAGGTTTTGAAACGTATATTGGCATCAAAATCTCGAAATCGAAAACACGTTATCTATACTGAATTACATAGTATGAGAAAATAAACATTTTTTCAGATATAAAATGTTTTCTATAATAAAAATCTGATGTAGGCAGCACATGACTTTCTCTTCAGACTTATATTCACGTTCTCTTTAATAAAATTAATTTTAATTTACTTTTAATTCAATTTTCGTTCTCATTTGATAACTGGACTTATTTTCAAAGGTGGCGTAGAGAAAATACGAAAAAACTAAAATATCTCGAGAACGGCTAGTCCCAGTGTAATGGGGTTGGTCTTATTCATGTCTTCGTTAAAAATTACGTTTTAAACAAGCATTTAATGGATATATTTGAGCACACGTAGTTTTTATTTTAGATTTTGGCGATTTTTGCTGGCCATTTAGCAAAACAAGGCAGGTCATTTTATCCCGAATTGTACCCAAAACTAATCAGTACTAGATTCGCCCACAAGTGACTTACCTACCAAATTTTATGAAATTCGGTCCATTAGTTTTTCTAGTTAGAGTGAATACAAAATCTGCACAGACAGACAGACAGGCACACAGACAGACACACACACCGACACACAGAGACAGCCGTCACGCTAAAAATAGTTTTTTATATTCTATAGCTCTCGAAACGGGTAGATCCGTCGAAAACTCGATTTGCGATTTTCGACATGATTCCAGTACTTTCCTTATACATTACCATTTATTGCAGGAAACGTAAAAATCTGATGTGGGCAGCACATGACTTTCTCTGCAGACTCGAATTCATATTTTCTTTATTTCTTTAATAATTCATTAGATTGAGTTTAATTGCGCCAAATAACACTACATTTGCATTTTTAATTCAATTTCTGTTTTTATTTGGTAATTGGACATTTTTCCAAAAGGTGGCATAACTAAATGCGAAAATCTCAAATATCTCGAGAGCGGTTAGTTCTAGAGTAATAGAGTTGTTCTTATTCTTTTTTTCATCAAAAATTACGTATAAAAAAAGCATTTAATTGATATATTTGAACATGCGTAGCTTTTTTTAATATTTTGGGGCCATTTTTAGGGCCATTTCGTAAACAAAGACAGGTTGTTCTTTTCCGAATAATACCAAAATCTAATCAGCACCAAAGTATCCCACAAATAACATATCTACCGAATTTTGTGAAATTTGGTCAATTAGTATATTTTAGCTAGAGTAGATACATGACATTTTTGTGGGCCATTTCGTAAAAAAAGGCAGGTTGTTTTTTTTCGATTAATACCAAAATCTAATCAGCACCAGAGTATCCCACAAATAATTTATCTACCAAATTTTGTGAAATTTGGTCAATTAGTATTTTATCTAGAGTGGATACATGACATTTTTACGGGCCATTTCGCAAAAAAAGGCAGGTTCTGTTTTAACAATTCGTACCAAAAAATAATCAGCACCAGGGTCATACTCAAGTGAAAAGTACCTACCAAATTTTATGAAATTCGGTCCATTAGTTTCTGAGTTAAAGTGAATACATACATTGCACAGCCACACAGACAGACACACAGACAGACACATAGACACACAGATACACAGACAGACATACACAGAGACGTCACGCTAAAAATAGTTTGTTCGTATTCTAGGTCTCAAAACGTGTAGATCCGTCGAAAACTCGAGTTGCGATTTTCGACATGATTCCTATCCTTTCCCTATACATTACCATGTATTGCAGGGAAAGTGAAAATCTGATGTGGGCAGCACATGACTTTCCCTGCAGACTTATATCCACGTTCTCTTTATTTTAATTAAATTTAATTTACTTTTAATTCACTTTTCGTTCTCATTTATTAAGTGGACTTATTTTCAAAGGTAAGGTAGAGAAAATGCGAAAAAACTAAAATATCTCGAGAACGGCTATTCCTAGTGTAATGGAGTTGATCTTATTTTTTTCTTCGTTAAAAATTACGTATTAAACAAGCATTTAATGGATATATTTGAACATACGTAGTTCTTTAGTTTAGATTTTGACGATTTTTGCGGGCCGATTTGCAAAAAAGGCATGTTATTTTTTTCCGAATCGTACCAAAATCTAATCAGCACCAGGGTGACCCACAAGCGACTTATCTACCAAATTTTGTGAAATTTAGTCCATTAGATTTTTCGCCAGAGTGGATACAAGCTTTTGCGGACCATTTTGCAAAAAAAGGCGGGTTCTTTTATCCCCAATCGTACCCAAAACTAAGCACCAGATTCGCCCACAAGTGACTTACCTACCAAATTTTATGAAAATCGGTCAATTAGTTTTTTAGTTAGAGTGGATACAAAATCTGCACAGACAGACACACAGACGTCACGCTAAAAATAGTTTTTTCGTATTCTAGAGGTCTCGAAACGTGTAGATCCATCGAAAACTCGAGTTGCGATTTTCGGCATGGTTCCACTACTTTCCCTATACATTACTATGTATTGCAGGGAAAGTAAAAATCTGATGTGGGCAGCACAAGACTGTCCCTGCAGACTCAATTTCATATTTTCTTTATTTCTTTAATAATTCGGTAGTTTGAGTTTAATTGCACCAAATAACACTAAATTTGCATCGTTAATTCAATTTTCTTTTATTTGGTAAACTCAAATATCTTGAGAACGGTTAGTTCTAAAGCATAATATAGTGTGTCATATATTCTATTCCTCGTCAAAAATTGCGTATAAAACAAAAATTTAATTGATACATTTCAGCATACATAGTCTTCTTATTTTTTTAATTTTGGCGATTTAGGCGGGCCATTTCGTAAAAAAATGCAGGTTGTTCTTTTCCGAATTGTACTAAAATCAAATCAGCACCAGAGTGTCCCACAAATAACTTATGTAAAAATAGTTTTTTCGTATTCTAGAGGTCTCGAAACGTGTAGATCCGTCGAAAACTTGACTTGTGATTTTCGGTATGATTCCAATACTTTCCCTATACATTATCATGTATTGCAGGGAAAGTAAAAGTCTGATGTGGGCAGCACATGACTTTCCCTGCAGACTTATATTAACGTTCTCTATATTTTAACATTTATTTCACCTTTAATTCAATTTTCGTTCTCATTCGGTAACCGGACTTATTTTCAAAGGTGGCGCAGAGAAAATTCGGAAAACTAAAATATCTCGAGAACGGCTAGTCCTAGTGTAATGGGGTTTGTCTTATTATTTTCGTCGTTAAACATTACGTATTAAACGAGCATTTAATGGATATATTTGAGTATACCTAGTTCTTTAGTTTAGATTTTGACGATTCTTGCGGGCCATTTTGTAAAAAAAGACAGGTTATTTTTCTCCGAATCGTACCAAAATCTAATCAGCACCAAGGTAACCCAAAAGTGACTCATCTACTGAATTTTGTGAAATTCGGTCGAGTAGTTTTTCAGTTAGAGTGGATACAAGCTTTTGCGGGCCATTTCGCAAAAAAAGGCGGGTTCTTTTATTCCGAATCGTACCCAAAACTAATCAGCACCAGACTCTCTCACAAGTGACTTACCTACCAAATTTTGTGAAATTCGGTCCATTAGTTTTTAGTTAGAGTGGATACAAATTCTGCACAGATAGACAGACACACAGACAGACAGATACACACAGAGACGTCACGCTAAAAATGGTTTTTTCGTATTCTATAGGTCTCGAAACGTGTAGATCCGTCGAAAACTCGAGTTTCGATTTTCGGCATGATTCCAATACTTTCCCTATACATTACCATGTATTGCAGGGAAAGTAAAAATGTTTTATTTGATCTAAATAACACGAGATATTATTAATTAAAGTTTTCGACGGGAAAATAGTGGAGTGTATTAAAACTTTTGCTGAAGATAGGTATGTATGTACGTTTTCGAGTGCTAATTTTATCTAACAAAATTCCATTTTTGTACGATCCCTGAAATCTATGTTTTGTAAAATCAATGAATATTTCATTAATATCAGACTCCAGCAGACTCCATGAGCTAAATACTTTTGCTTTAAAAAAATACAACAATTCTTATACAAATCATCCTACATATTTTGCTGTTTACATTTTACATAAGTGAAAAAAATAGGCTTCGTTGTAGAAATAATCAAATTTGTATGATCATTTAAACTCAAATATATTGTCATTGCGTTGTTTCAGTATGTAGATGCACAGAATTTAAGCAAAAATAAAGCTGTTTTAGGATAAATACAACACTCAATATGAATTAAAAAGAACTTTAAATATCACGATTTTGAGACAAGATGGATGCTATATTTTATTTTGAAGTGGGTCACGTGATCTTTTCCTATCATGGTCACGTGATCTCTTCATATAAGAGGTGTAATTATTATTTTAAGTTTTATTTAAAAAACTACTGAATATATTTTGCTGAAATTTTTTTTATATATTCTATGGAATAATTTGAATATTACCTAAAAATTTCGAAGCAATTTGTGAATTTTAAATTCGCTTAAAAAATGTTTGAAAAATTAGGTCCCATAGGGTTCAATGTATTTGATTTTTTCAACCCGGGTTCAATCCAAAACTAATTGGGTGATATTATTCATTTATATTCCCATAGGTCCTACAGATCTTCTGACAACAAACTAAAATTTCATTTTGATTAAGTCATTTTTACGACAGTTATCGTGTTAACGGACAGACAAACAGAGAGACAGACAGACAGACAGAATGAACAAAGCCATAAACACTTTTCAACTTTGTTGTAAAATGTTAAAAATGAACATGAAGTTCTGTGCAAGAAAAAGGAGGCTCAGAGAAATATCGTAATATAATCAAGTGATTTCCGGGAAAATGAGTTTACTTTAATCGCTAAAAATATGTATCTTGATGTCCAGAGACCAGATGAAGACCAGAATGAATTATCAGGAAATTATAATTGATGGTAGAATTTTGCCATACTATTGTTTTTGTTTCAAAAATTTCTTTAAAAATTATATATATTATTATGATCGATTAGAGATTATATGATGACTGATATAGATTCAGCATCAACTTTCGGGAAATGTAGGCGGTTCACTAAGGATTTCCACTGTCGATTCCTTTTCCGTTTCCCTTTTAAAATGTTCATTTAAACATATATTTCTTAAAATTGCCTACAGCTAGCGCTTACATGGTGAATGATGGGAATTTAACATTAAATTCTTAAGGAAGTAGAGGTGTTTAAAAAATATTTCAAATTCCAGTTATAACTTTCCTTATATACATAATGTATAAGGAAAGTATTGTGACAGGGTCGAAAATTCGAATTCGAGTTTTCGACGGGACAGCACGTTTCAAGCATCCCTGATCTCGAATCAAACATTTTTGAAGTGATGTCTGTGTCTGTGTGTGTGTGTGTGTGCGTGAAAGTATGTGTGTGTGTGTGTGTGAAAGTATGTGTGTGTGTGTGAAATTATGTGTGTGTGTGTGTGAAAGTATGTGTGTGTGTGTGTGTGTGTGTGTGTGTGTCCGTGAGTCTGTGGAGACGATAACTGACGAACGAATGGACCGATTCGAAGGAAATTTGGTACAAAAATCACAATCCGTAAACACTGGAAGTGTATTGTTTTTATACGCAATCGAATGTTCAGAACTCCCTTAAATTTTTGAGTGAAATTTTGAAAAATTCGTCAAAAAATCAAAACCGCTAATAAAGTTAGGCAAATATACATTTCTTATGTAATTTTTCATTAGAAAACGATTGACATAAATTTTAGAACGTTAACATGAACCGTTCTTGAGATATTGCAGATTTTTCAAAAAAATTATCAAAAAGTCATAAAAAAAAATTTCCTATTGAGAAGCATATTCATTTTTCATGTGTAACACCATGCGATAAATTGGGTGACATCATTCTCGTGGATTTAGTTCGTTCCATTCATGAAAAAAGATACTTTGAGTAATACTTTTGTATTTGAACGCCACTATTTATTTATCTTCTGTAAGAATAACTTATTTCTTCTTCCATAACGCTTGGCGAAATTTTGGCGACAAATTTGGCGAAATGTCACCAACTTGGCGACTTTTTGAATTGTTGCCAAATTAACAAAAATCTCGCCAAATGGATAAAAATGACGCTAAATCGATCAAAATGACAACTAATTGAAGAAAATTTAATATCTTGGAAAGAATATAAGTATCTACTATAAGAATAACATTTTTTAACTGTAAAAGTAGTAAATTCATTGCATTATATAAGGAAAGTCATGTGTTGCCCACATCAGATTTTTTTTATTTCTGGTTAATTGTTTTCCTTGAAACATATATTTCTTAGGATTGGCTCTAAATAAATCTGAGATAATGACCGATGTGGATTCATCATCGAATTCCATAGGGTTTCACTAAGGATTTTCATTTCCTGTTCTGGAGTTGTCACTTCCGGTTTTACGAAAATTCGTATGACTGTACAAAATAAATATGCAAAAGAAAACAAACATGCTTAATCTCTCTGTCAAAATTGAAGTGTACACACCATTTATCATCCTATGCACACTCCGCCATAAATTACTTGTTTCAATTAATGGTTTCCGCCACCATTGGAATTTGTTTATCATTTGAGAAAGTAGTATATTTAGAATATCAGAATTTTACTTTTCCTTGCAGCGGTAGCGATTTCTGAGCGCAAAAACTCTGCTAACTGCTATTCGTAGTTTGAAGGGGCTACTTTTACATGTTTAAGAATATTTTAAGTTTCGTAAAATCTCCGAGGAGTTAAAGATTAATTAAACGCAAAACGTCTGGTTTTCCGAATTCTTCAAGATTTCGCGAATTTTCATTTTTCGGTTAATTACATTGAACTTACTCCCTGCATATTACTTCTGAAGAATTTAAACATTCGACCCGGTGAAACCCCGGAATGGTGTGGTTATATTTGGCATAAACTTTCGCAGAAGTACTAATTACAGGTCTTTAATAGCCTCCAATTCTATCGTGAATACAGGGCAATAGAGTGATATTTATTTTACCGTTACTTGAAATGTTATTTTAGCATTTATTTGCTCCATGATTAGGGTTTTCTTTTTTTTTTAAGTTCTGAGTTTGAAGGATTATGCTATTTTGATTTGATTTACACACAGGCCAGGTGTCGTATACTTTTACGGCTGTGATAACCTATTGTAATTAATTAGATTTATTATACTGTCGTATAAGCAGTATGTACACTGTTAAAAATGGGTAAAAAAAAAGTAGAATGTACTCATTTTCGAGCATTTTGCATGCTTATAATAGCTTGGAGTAATCATGTTTCAATTTTGAAAAACGCATGTACTCATTTTTGAGTATATCAAAGAATTAAATTTTAAGCATATTTAGGCTCAAATTGTAAATATTATGTACACATATATGAGTATGGGAGAATCAATTTTAAGCATACTATGTACTCATTTATGAGTATATGAGAGATTCAATTATATTACTTTCCTTATATACATAATGTATACGGAAAGTATTGTGACGGGGTCGAAAATTCAAATTCGAATTTTCGACGGGAGAGCACGTTTCAAGCATCCCTGATCACGAATCAAACATTTTTGAAGTGATATCTGTGTTTGTGTGTGAAAGTATGTGAGTGTGTGTGAAAGAATGTGTGTGTGTGTGTGTGTGTCAGTGAGTCTGTGGCGACGATAACTGACGAACAAATGGAACGATTCGTACGAAATTTGATACAAAAATCACTATCCGTAAACACTGGAAGCCTATTGTTTTTATACGGAATCGAATGTTCAGAACCCCCCTAAATTTTCGAGTGAAATTTTGAAAAATCATCAAAAAATCAAAACCGCTAATAAAGTTACGCAACTAGACATTTCTTATGATGTAATTTTTCATTAGAAAACGATTGACATAAATTTTAGAACTCTAACATGAACCGTTCTCGAGATATTGCACATTTTTCAAAAAATTATCAAAAAGTCATATAAAACAAAAAAAAATATATTTCCTATTGAGAAACACGTTCACTTTTTATATGTAATACCATGCGATAAATTTGGTGACATCATTGTCGTGGATCTAGCTCGTTTCATTCATGAAAAAAGATACTTTGAGTAATACTTTTGTATTTGAACGCCAATAGTCATTTATCTTCAGTAAGAATAACTTATTTCTTCGTCCATAACGCTTGGCGAGATTTTGGCGACGAATTGGTGGAATGTCGTCAACTTGGCGACTTTTTTAAATATTGCTAAATTAACGATAAACTCGCCAAATAGATAAAAATGACGCTGAATCAATGACGACTCATGGATGATGACGACATGGAAAATGACGACTCATTGACGAAAATTCAATATCTTGGAAAGATTATAAATAACTACTATAAAAATAATCTATTTTTCTTTTACTGTAAAAATAGTAAATTCATTGCATTATATAAAGAAAGTCATGTGCTGCCTATATCAGATTTTTTTATTTTTCAATTAAGTTTTTAAACTATAAATAAATAATGGGTGACAAACAGCGCATATGCATAAGACAAGCAATGCTTATTGAGTTTCTGTATTCTACCGCCACATTAGAGAAAAACACACGACCGCATAGCACCGCACACAAAATATATACATCCGCCATCGTAATTCTTATGATATAGTTCTTTAATTTCGAGGCTATAACTTTTATTCTTCGAAATATTTCCACAAAAAAATTCAGAATTATAATTGCACATTTATTACACGATTTTTAATGGAATCAAAATGAAATAATAAGTTTATTTATTGAAGTACTCATTTTCAAGCAAGTGCGGTTACTTATATTTTAGGTCACCTACTCGTTTATGGTGCCATTGAACTCAAATGAAAAGGAGTACATTGAAGTTTTCGTTTTTAAGTACTTTATTTTTTACTGTGTACCTTGCTTGTAGCTGCAATAATCCACCAGGTGTGTCGTCCGGTATTAAACTGAAAGTAAATGGATTAATATACATTTATTGAAATATTCAATTTTTAAAAATGAAGAGACATCTTTTGCTCTAATTTAATTTTTATTATAGTTATTATTCGTATTGTAAGTATTCTTATTATTAAATTCACCGTAATATCTGACATTGTACTTATCACCCACAACATCAAGTCTGGCGCCTTCCTGTCGCCTTGGTGTTTATTAGTAAGACGTATCACCCTTAAAAAAACTGTGAAAACCCTGCATCGTACCAGGAACATAGTTTCAGGATATCAAAGCTACCTGTTAGGTCGAGGGAATCACTATATATAATGTTTTAACGTGCTTAGCATGTTTTCGTCTTTTTAGACGCTCCAGAAGCCCTCCGGTGACCTCTAAGGTTACATCTGTGCATATTTACTCTCTCATTTCAAACGAATGAATTTCGCTGATTGTGAGCTAATTTTCACTCCTTTGGGGTCTATAAAAAAGAAAATTTATTTTTTGAGTGAAATTAACTCCTTCTCCGGAGTGAAAAAAAAATCACATCTTTAGGAGTGGTTGCATTTAGCTCCATAAAGAGTGAAAACCAGTGAAAAAAGAGTGAATATTGCTCCTTTTGCAGTTGTTACATTTAGCTATTTTAAGAGTGAAAAACAGTGCAAAAAGAGTGAAAAACACTCCTTTTATAGTGCTTATAATTTGTTATTTTAAGAGTGAAAATCGCTCTTTGTGAGTTTTGAGGCGTCTGGCATGCAGCCTGTCACCTGGAACGACTTACAGACTCATAAATCCGTTAATGGGACGTAAATACATATCATTTGACACCAATTTCAATCGCGTACTTAATGGGGTAAGTAGATGTCTATTTTAGCCTATTTCAAAAATACGCAAAGGGCGAAGACCACCTGAGGGGACTGTTAGACTCACAGATCTTCGTTGACACAGCGAAGTTCTACCACATGCAATGCTCAAACCTTTTGTACTCGATGGGATGAGTAAAATCGTTACTGACTCTCCGATTATTACTTCTGGAATTATTTATTCAATACCGACTATCGAACAGAACCTAACGCAGTCGGAATTTCGATCCTTCCTCCTCCGGGGCGGAGATTATGGGGTTGTTTTAAAGTCTTTCCAGACCCTCAAGTAACACTCTGGTGGTTTAGAAGACTGAATCTCTGCACACTTATATCGACCACTGGACTGAAACTAACTCAGCGGGATTTTCGATTTTTCTTCTCCAGTGGATAAAATGGGGATGGAGGGGTAAAGTCCCTCAGAACCCACCGGAAGTCCCCTACCGGGAACATAAAAGGCTAAAACTCGACCACGTAGGAAAAGCTAATGGGTCCAATTTTCTATTGACAAGATTATTTTTGATGCTAAGCACCACACATTAAATAAACGTTGTAGTAATTTTTTAAAGTGTTAGTTTCCCTGTCTTTGACAAGTTTAAATATTAGACTGCACATAAAATTTGATATCGGTAGGAGCATTTGTTCTTGAATTATCATGTCCCCTCCCCCCTCACACACACATACAGGAAGAGAGGGAGAGAGAGAGAGAGAGATTATAGAGGTATCTCTGTCTCTACCATGGAACAAACTGTGTATCTTTGAACTGGCCAACTAATGCTTTAACCATTAAGCAAAGTCCGTTTAAGAATTCGTAACTTCGTGTTTTTTGGACCTCATCATCATTGCATTTAACCTGTAGCATTCATTTGAACGCCAGTCTCACTGCATCAGCCGGGGCGTCAAACTGTAGAACTTCGAACTGACCAGTCGACGATGCTGGCCAATGAGCTATTAGGATAGTATAACACACTCATCTTGTAAAATAGATTAAATATAAGCTATATTTTCAAAAGTGTTCGAAAGGAAGGTTTTGAAACGTCCGTCAATAATCGTATTTACTAATCGTAATTTACTAATTGTAGCTCCTTCTTCTTTCCATAAAATAGCTTGAAAATGTAAAAATTAGTGCTTGTTCGATCCAAGGTATAAAATTAACATATCGTAATTCAAAATTATGTATATAATACACAAATCTGGCACAATCTCGGAGTCCCATCCCATTAGAATGACACACGGTGCTCAGATTACTTAAATAATCCCGTTTATAATTTGAAATCTCTCTTTCTCCTGAATCTTATGTCAACACACAACGTTGAACAATTAGCTTTCAAACTTATTACATAGCGGAGGCAATTTCGTATAATTTACCATGCTTAACTGCATTCAGAATTTTAAAGCCGACCTTTAAAGTTTCATAATTCTAAATACAACTTCCAGTCTTAATGAAGATTGTATATATTTCAGGTAAAACTTGGGAAATGCTTATATAAACGTAAAGGAATGAATACAATATCACTTGTTGAATACAACATAAAATAAACCGCCATAACCTTGTCGTAATTAAAATAATTCAAAATTATGTATATAATGGACAAATCTGGCGCAATCTCTGGTTCACATCCCATTACATAAACACAGCGGTGTTCAGATTATTTAAATGATACTGTTTAGAATTTGAAATCTCTCTTTCTCGTGAATCTCATGTCATCTTACAACGTTGAATAGTTAGCTTTCAAACTTATTACAAAGCGGGGGAAAATTTCGTATAATTCTCCACTTTTAACTTCATTCAGAATTTCAAAGCCGACCTTTAAAATATCGTCCTTCTAAATACAACTTCCAGTCTTAACGAAGATTGTATATTGCAGGTGAAACTTGGAAAATGCTTATGTAAACGCAAGAGAATAAATACACGTTTCTTCAAACACTTGAAAGCAAATTCTGATTCTCCGACTATTTATAAAATTCAATGGCAAAGTGAATAAATTTTAACTTTTAAAATGGAAGCAGTACAAACCATTTAATGTATCACAAATTTAAAATTCAGATTCTCCAAAATTCAGCTAGGTTATTTATTTTATGTCATTAGAAATATATATTAAAATAAATGTTTACCACAGTAAATTTAATTCAAAGGTAATAAAAAAAATCCAATGTGGGTAGCACATGACTTTCCCTACAGACGCAAATTCGCTTTCTCTTTCCCTTTCATACAATTCCTTGAATTGAGTTCAATTGCACAAAATAGATTGGATGATAATTTTAAATTAGAATCCGTGCTAGTCATACAAGGGACACTTTCAAACCTCCGTCATCTTTGCATTAACCTACAAAGTTGATTTTTTCGGGCACCATTGTAAACAACCTTGTTGCCCCAACCCGGAATCGAGCCACCGATCTTCATACTGGCTAGCCACGCTCTGCCGTTGAGATACTGCGACGGAATTACAAACTCTTATTGTCTTAAGTGGACTCCACAAGGTAACCATATGAAACATCAAATTGTAGCCAGTAAGTGAGACATTTGCAGACAGGCTGTATGTGTCTTGCTACCAATATGAAAAGCAAAGAAAGAAATCTGTACAGAGAAGATTTTAGTGTCATGTTTAAAATTTAAAACGTTCTTTAGTACGTAAGATATTTATTTACTAATTTAAATTGGTAAAATTGTTTGTTATTCTGCATATAAACGTAAAATCGAGTAAAAATTAAACGAGATAATAACTAGCCCCTTCTTTTAATACTTGTAAATCGAATATTTCTACAAATTTGAATTTAGCACATTATTTTAATAGGGTACCGGCTAGCTTTTTCTGTTAGAAAATAAACCCTGGAGGATATTATCACCCTCACCCAATAGCTGCAATCTACTTTATATTTATACCAGAACATCCAAAGGAGATTTTAAATGTCCGTCTTTAGAAGAAAAATGTTTGATGAAAAAAAATTGGATTGATGACTTCCTGAGAATCATCAATTCTATTATAGGGTATTTCTTTCTGGGATTCATCAATCCCATTCTAGAACTGACATTCTAGGGTGATTCTTTTGCTTGGAAAAAAGCAGACGAATAACTTGATTAGCTGATTGGTGACATAAGACTGAGCGAATTTGTCGTCGCAAGATGGCATCAGTAAAAAAAAGAACTTTCTTTCAGGTGGCACTGCAGTAAGTATGTGAAAGATTGGGCCTTTCTACGGTTAATTAGTAAAAAGAAAAATAGAGAATAATTTTTAATGGATTCATCTCATGACTTTCCCTAGTGACCAATTGATTAAAATCTCTTATTAGGAAGCAAAAACAAAATTTAAAGCTTTCTTTTATTTTCCTGTCTTTAAAAATCAATAGGCTTATTTAACAATTTCATGGCAGTGCTTGATTCTTCCAATTTAAATTGCGCTCTCCGTGAAAAACTAAAATGTCTCATATCTCGTTACGGCTCGTGCTAACTCCTAGACGAGTGTGTCCAATAATTTCTTACTGAACAAAGCGTACACTCATATAATGATATTTAATATATTCACATTTTTAGGATTTCTACTGTTTTTACATATTAAAAAAAGATACCCGTCTGTCCGTGTCGCCTGTAGTAGAAAATTGAAGCTTTGGAAAGCCACGAAAATAGATACAAAAGTAGTTGAACTCCTTGGACAATACGCCTCGTCAAAGTTTTTTTTTTAATTCGAAATGTTTAAAAATTATGAACATAAAAGTCGAAATTCGAACGAAATTTTGCCATTTTCAAATAAAATTTATCGCGCAGACATTTCTCCGAGAGTAAGAGATAGGAACGGTGGTCGATGGCCGAGACATCTGTCGCGACAGGAACTGTGATTTAAAATACAAAATTCTAACTTTCTGAATTTTGGAGATATAATTTGGATTTTTTTAAATATATAAATATTTCATCATTATAATCATTTCGAGAAAAATTTAATTGAACTTTTAAAGATAACATTTAAAATGTTAACTTTACTTCTCTGACTAAAAGTTATCTTTTTTTTTTTTGCGTCACTTTGCCTGCTGTAACAATAAATGGGAAAATTCTGGTTCATGTAGAAATGTGTAACGTTCCACCTCTTTGTTTGTTTTATTTTCTTGACTTTCAAGGTTGCTATAGTTGCAGATTTTGGAATTTTTGTTTATTTAATTAAAGTAGTGTCATATGTATTATTTATGTATCTGGCACTTATTCAGATGTCTGCATCGAATGCCGAGTACTCGTACGCCTTATACAAATTTCCCAGAAAAGTCTTCAAACACTCATATAGTTTCAGAATGAAAAGCCCCTGAATGTATACGTTATTTATAGTAAAATAACAATGACCCATCGAATAAATGTGATTGCAGCTCCCTCATCGGAGAATTAAAGAAGTTAGGAATATAACCTTCCCAACAAAGCGAGATAGAAGAGAAATGTCAATTACAAAGTTGTATGGCATTCCTAGTAGCATTTAATATTGGTCCGATATTGGACCAGTATTGTATATCTTGGCATTATATTGGTAATATTTCCAATGTAATCCCAATATTGGTAAATATTGGAGTTACATTGGCCTCCAATATTGGCTAATATTTTCTTTACAATATTACGCCACCAATTGAAATATTTGCGTAATATCGGCCCAATATTACGCCAGTCATATTGGGCCGATTCCATCAAAATGTCCACTTTTTCATATTGGTCCAATATTGGTGCCAATAATAAACCAATATTGGATTGCTACTAAGGATCGTCTAATCAGTTGGAATCGGAATCAGAAACATACAAAACACGTGGAAGACAATAAATATCCAACTTACTTCATCAGTTGCTGCATGCTATGACACGGTGACAAATGCAATGCCTGCCAAAGTACGTGGCCATATTCCTTCTCGAATTCAAATGTGAATTGTTGCTGATGAAGAGTATTTTAAACAGACTGTACATTAGATTCCTATATATAAGTGCTGTTTATTTTAGCATTTCTGAATAGGGCAGCCATTCGTCAGTAACCATACTGCGTAAAAAATGACTTTATAACAATTTCACTCGTTAGACAATGCTCTTCAACTTTGCAATTGGCTTCAACTTTGCAATTAACTTCAATTTTGCTATTGTCTTCAATTTTGCAATTGGTTTTTGCAATTGGACTAGATCTTTGTCAACTTTGCAATTGTCTACAACTCTTGTGAACTTTGTCACAATTGTCGTCAACTGTGAACTTTGTCAACTCTTGTAAACTTTATCAACTTTGCAATTGTCTTCAACTCTTATGAACTCTGTCAAACTTGCATTTTTTAACCTTGCAATTGGCTTTTTCCTTTTATCTCCTTTTGTTGTCGAGTTCGCTAACTTGACGTATAAAATTATCCACTAGGTGCGCTGCAATCTCTTTTATTCAATCGAACATGATAGCTTTAGGTAAACTTAACGTGTACATTCGTGAACCTTTCCTTAAGAAATTATTGGGGTACTTAAGAACATTCCTAGGAACCCTGTATAAGCGCAATATAAATAAAATCTGATATAGGCAACACATGACTTTCCTTACATAGTGCAATTACTTTACTTTTTCCAAAGTGAAATAATGATGGACAAAATCCACTGTACAATGGTTTTAATATTGAAAAGCACATTTGGCGCTTTTTTTAAGGAAAATATGCAAAATTATTTTAAAATACCCAATTAACTTACATTTTGCTCAAATATAACTTGATAGTTGGAAATATTGCCAACATCTGCTAAGAAATATATATATTATACGTTTATATTAAAATACGTTAGTTATTATTAATACATCAAATTGGAGTCATTTTCCTAACTTGCCGAAAATGCTAAATTGCGTCATTTATGCAATTTGGCGTTTTCGTCATTTTGGCATTACAAGTCGCCATATCGCCAATGTTTCACCAAATTAGACACCAAACTTTTCGCCAAGTGTTACTTATTTGATTAATACTTACTACTGTTCATTTTTATGTAATTTTTTAATACCCTTATTTGAAAAACATGCAATATCGTGAGACTAGTTAGTTCACTCTAGCCTTCTAAAGTTTATGGCATTCGTTTTAGAATAAACATCATTGAATGTCCTGATTTTTTCAAAAATTCATTCGAAAATTTAGGGTTGTTCCAAACATTCAATGGCAGTTTACATTAATAGGTTTCCAGTGTTCCCGGATTGTAATTTTTGTATTAAATTATGTTCGGGGTGTTCCCTTTCGTCCTTTCGTTCGTGAGACATCGCATCCAAGGACACACACACACACACACACAGAGAGAGAGAGAGAGAGAGAGAGAGTGAGGGAGAGAGAGAGACAGAATGAGAGAGAGAGTGAGAGAGAGACAGAATGAGAGAGAGAGGATAGGAAGGAAGTGTATCTGGATAGGAAGTGCTGGATAGTACAGTGGTTACAGCACAGGAATTACATTTGCCAGTCTATAGATTGGAAGTGCTGGATAGTCCAGTGGTTAAGGCACGGGAATTACACTTGCCAGTCTATAGATAGGAAGTGCTGGATAGTCCAGAAGTTAGGGGACTGGAATTACATTTGCGGGTCTCTGGATAGGAAGTTCTGGATAGTACAGTGGTTACAGCACAGGAATTACATTTGCCAGTCTATAGATTGGAAGTGCTGGATAGTCCAGTGGTTAAGGCTCGGGAATTACACTTGCCGATCTATGTATAGGATGTGCTGGATAGCCCAGTTGTTAAGGCACGGAGATAGCACTTAAAGGAGACTAGTTCGATTCCCTATGTCTACTCGGAGTACGAGCCAATCTGTGGGTCCAAAAGTCCTTCCAAGAAATTGGTGAAGGAGGGTACGGTCCCGGTGAATGCTGCTCCTACTGGGTTCTAGTCTAAATTGATGACACTCTCCCGACGGTACAAACAGATATTTTATACCTTGGAATAGGTCGGACTGTCTAGATCGAAAGACAGGAAGTTTATGGATGTGAGCAATCGTAATGGAAAATTCCATTGGGAGTGTGATCCTAACTTTGGAAACGCCAACTAAAAACAGGCTCTGTGAATGTGAATTTGGCAGCAGATTTGTGGAAAATTTTCCTACTGCCACTGCAGATATCGGCTATCCCACGCTGAAGAGCATAAACAGCGTCAAACTGTTCCATAAATGCTATTTATAGGTGCAATATCCTAAAAAATATATTTAATTGATATTCAAATGCGAATATGCAATGATAGTAAACATCTTGTTAATAAAAAATAAGCTCAAAATACTGCTGTAATAAAAACTCAATAATATAAAAGATTCATAAATACAACACAGGCACAAATATAAACTGGTCGATCGGTTTCGAAGGAATAAAACGATCTTCTTCGGGACCAAGAAAAAAAGTTATATCGCCGCGTGGAGAAAGAGGAAAAATCAATGAAGCTTGAAAGCGAGAGGCAAAATAATACGATTTAGCGGTAAAAACCATGGAGGAAAGAAAGAATTACAGAAATTTCGCTCATTCTTTATTTACTGACCAGAGGCATAATCTCTGAAACATTATTAGAATGAAGCGATTAAAAAATTACTGTTGCAATTACATTAAAAAATTACAAACTTTAATACCAGAAATTTTTTTAAATCGTTACTTTAAAAAGTTTTGTGCTCTATAGTCACGCCACCGCTTCTCCGTGCTTTCCAACGGCAATGACTAGTATGCATGAGTCATGGCTCACGAGTGTCCAAACATGGCTCGGTGACGGTATTGCCAAGTCTTGGATGAACTATTAGCTAAATTCATCCAAAAATTACTAGATTTCAAGGGTAGTCTTTATAAATCTAGCCATTTTAAGACTACATTCAGCTGTTGAATGTTCTAAAATATAGCTAAATCTTTCCAAAAATGGATAAGTTAGCTGTCCTTTTCAAAAAATGGCTAAGTTTCCTTTTCTTGTATAAAGGAATGATCAAGTTCGACTTTTCTTGCTTAAATTCAATACCCTGTTATAGAAGTCAATTCATTCTATTTTAGAATAGAAGTAAATAAAGAGGAAATGGTCCAATTACACAGATTTCAGTTTAAAATTACAATAACTTTAACAACAAGGAAATGATCTTTATTCAAGAATAATAATGCAGGATTACGCACGTTCCCTCTGCTTATAACAGTATCCATGGACCGGTTTCGCGCTTATTACGCGCTCGTCAGCATGGAATAGCAGATATCTGCTATAACAGAAATAACATTTGGTACGTTACAAAACTTTACAAACTTCTACGGGAACTGATAAATTGAATGCCACATGTAGACACCTTCAAATTTATATTAAATTAGAAAAGTCCCAAAATAGTGACGCATAGAAAATTTTCTTACTGCCATTGCAGATATAAGACATCAACTATAAACACGCTAACGAGCACATAATAAGGACAAAACCTGTCCATGGATTATGTTATCTGCAATGGAAGCGTAATGCTAACATTAGGAATGTATTTTATAGACTGGTTTTGTGACTATGACTAATAAAAGATCTGAAGGTTGTCTTATACGCTAGTAAAAATTTAGTTGCCGTTCAATGTTTAATATAGAACGGCATTATAAATTCTAAATCATTATCAAAATTTTTGTTTTATTAATTTTAAACAATTATTTACGACACATCATTTTACATATGAAATTATCGTCTGCCAAAATAGCTCTTTTAAACCCCAATTGGCAACACAAACAAAATATAATTTACTACATAATATTAGTAACGCCGCAAAAGTGCTTTTAATCTTTTAAAACTAGTAAATGTTATATTTCAAAGATTTAACGATCACGGTATTGCTACTCACAATTAATAATAATTTTAGCCACTACATTGTAAAACATTCTGCTATCTTTGCTCACTTCTTTCAGCTACTATGCTAATAATTTCGACAAACTAATAAGAAAAGCCACAATTGCAGGCATTCATAAAAATTTCAGCTAATTATCGTCTGCCAAAACGTTATTTTTGTGTATATATATATATATATATATATATATATATTAAATTAAAATAACAAAAACTAAAGTGCAAGAGTGTGAATCAGTAACCACAGTATCTAACCGCGAGCAAAATAAAAGCGTGTGTGAAAAGCAAAAAGCAACGAGGAAGGGCCGAAAAAGCAGAGCACGGAGAGGCCAGGACAAGGAAAATATATTAAAAAATAGTATATCTGCCAGAAACGTCTTCAGGGGCACATTCTAGACAGATATACTAAAATCCGTTGTTTCTATGATTGCATAAAAACACGTGGTTAAAATATTATGCAATCTGTGCCCAACAACGGAATAACAGAAAAAAACCAAATAGGATAAATTCAATTATATAACATAAAATACCACATAAACATGAAATATAAAATACCACATAGACATGAACATGAAAAATATAGCGCACAAATATACGAATTTGCAAAAAAGAGCAACTCACATGTCGAAAGGTCGTCACCGTGAATAATCTTCAAATGATTCCCCCACATGCTACAATCTGTACGCTTACCTCGCTGAATACCACGTGGGAATAATCCAGACCAGAAGAAGTGGAAGTAGCAGTACATAGTTTCGGAGAGATAAACCCAAGAGTTTAGAAACTGACCGAGATGTGACCACGATTATCGAAAACTTTGAAAGAATGGATAACACTGTTTTTTGGAGCCGTAGCCTGTTTTTTGTTTTATTAGTTTTTTAGATATCCGCCTTAACGGTTTTATGAGTGTTTTAAACTTTTTTCTTTACCCGCCGAGGCGGTTTTTTTAAAAAAAATTTTCGTTTTTAGTGTAATCGAAATTACTGTTTTTTAATATTTTTACATTTTTATGTTTGCCCGCCGGGGCGGTGTTTATTTTATGGTGTTTCCACGACTTTAGAATACTGTACTTATACTGCGATCTACAAATAAGGGGGGGAAGTTGTACATATAGCAAAGATTTTTGAGACTATTAATGTGTGATAGTGTACACTTATTACTATCCAGGCGTTTAATGCGGAGCAAATAGCTAGTGATTAGATTTCTAAAAACTTGGTTGCTAAGGCAAGAAGAGAAATGTGGGAAGAATTTTACATTAAATTTAAATTGATGTCTCTTATCATAAATAGTAGTAGTGAAAGAGTTACAATGTATATCAATGGTGATGTCAAGATAATTTACAGATTTGGAAGGGTGGGATTCATTCGGTATTAATTCAAGATTGGATGGATATATATTAAGTGTGGGTAAAGAAACGTGTGCAGTATGAAAACAAAGAAAAACATCATCAATGTATCGAAAAATAGAAATGTTACGAGTGAACAGAGTGGATTTTCTTTCGTAGAAGTAGAGATAAATATTGGCGAGCATGGAGCTACTAGTGGATCCTTGCGGTACTCCAATCGTTTGGAGGTATACAGCATTGCCATGTACAAGATAGTTGTGGAAAAGCACAAAATGCAATAAATTATTGAAGGTGGACGAGTCATATTTAGTAAGAGTATTTAATTTGAATTGATCGAAGAGTTGTTTAATGACAGAGAATAAATCTTTAATGTCGATGTTATTAAAAAGATCTTTAAAATCTAATGTTTGGAAAGAGTCAATGGCAGAAAAGGATTTCAGTTTTTGAATAAGTTCATAGCTATTTCGGATAATGCAATGTGGCTCTCGGGAAATAGCATGAAAAAGAATGTTCAAGACTTTGAGAAGTTTTTTATTAGCTTTTGATGCATAAGAGTTGTGTCCACTGGTAACTGTTCTAAATTTTACTGGGTCCTTGTGAAATTTTGGTATGATTACTAAATATGGAATGTTTAAATTTTGATGGGTATCAAAAAATTGTTTATACTTGGAAATAAGTTTATATGTATATATATATATTCATAATACCGAAGTAAACTAAAAGTGTTAATTATACTTAGCAAGTATGAAAAGTTAGATAAACTAAAGGTAATAAAGTAATAAAATAAGGCAAAATACATTTAATTTATTGCGCAAATGCAGCTTATAAATAAAATGATTTCAATAATAAAAATAGTATATTAAATACCAGTGATAGATTAGAGATAAGTTGTAACTTATATAACCATAGCTTAAAATATAAGATAGCTACATATAAATCCAAATTAAAACACTTGCTAAACAATTTATAACTAGGGAAAAGTAAAACATTGCATATTTGCTTAATTACTTACGATACAAGAAAAATAAAGAATAGAAATAGTTTATAAAAGTCCAAAGAAATTTTAGAGATATATATATATATATATATATATATATATATATATATATATATACATATTATATATATATATATATACATACACACACACATATTATATATATATATATATATATATATATATATTCAGAACAATTTAGAATAATTTTGCAACACCGGAATTATAAATTAGTAAAAACTTACCAAATCTCTAACAAACACTAGTCATGTTTTAAAAGCAATAGAAGTTATACGTTCAGATTGCACAAAGAACATAGCGAACACCGCACATTTCAAAAGCAATTTAAAGCCATTGATGCAAATAATCAATATTTTTTAGATTTAGTATTTTAAATATTTTAGCAACATTATTTAGTCTTTGTTTCAATACATTTTACTCTAATTTAGTAACCTACAGCATAATTGACTAAATAGTAATAAAAACCACTAAAGTTCAAATACTTTTTCTTTTTAAATATTAAAAGTTGAAATTCAATAAGGAACACAGTGAGCTTCCAATATATAAAATCAGTTTCAAGCCGGCGATGTGGTGGCTGAGCTGTCAAAGAGGCAAGCGTTTCCTCGTGATGGCTCGGCTGCCAGATTGCGGGTTCGAGTCCCGTCTGCGGGTATGGATGTTGTGATGTCTTATTGGGGCAGGGGTCTTTAACTAAACAGAAGCATTGCACACATTCTTCCTTAATAAATATGTTAGGGACACGACACCAACCAACCAGTTTCAAGCCGTTTTGTGTCCCATAATTTCCGTATTTCATAGTTCTTACCACTACAATATTTAATGTTAAGTTATATGCACCACTGGTATTACAATCTACAAGACAATAACAACTCTTAACGAATAAATAACCTTTTAAAATAAAAAAATTTATAATTCTCTGGTTAAACATAGAACGCATTGAGACTACGGATTTTAACAAACCAAATTAAAAATAATTACATCAACAAATAATCGATAATTTTAGTTTCATTGATTTAAACAGTTTAGCACAGTAATATTTAGGCATATTTTACAACACGTTTTACCCTAATTTAGTAACTCACATTATCATTTCGTAAATAATAATAATAATTAACCAGCAAAGACAGAAATACTTTTAAAGGCAAAAACAATGTATTATTCGAAACAGAGAAATAATTTACATGACTTTGCGCATTAAAAAACATTTCTAAACTACTGTAAACAGACAACCAATAATTTTAGCTCAAACAACTTCAAACATCAATTTAGCAATACTATTTAGCCAAATTTATCATCTCTTTCGATTTTACTTCAATCCACTTACATAAGGGATATCCTCAGCAAAATAATAACGAAGTCAAATATGTAAATATTTCAAATGCAATAAAACCAATATATTTCGAAATGTAAACATAAATAATTCCCGGCGTCGCACCATAAAAAAAAAACCTTTGCTGTTATCAGCATATAATTAATATTTCTAAATTCTGCAATTTTTAACCACCGTTTCATGACGCAATTTAACACAATTCAGTAACACTTTTCCAGTTTAACTTATCAGCATTAACAATATCACTTATTATATAATAACAGCCGTCCAAGAGCTAGCTAACAGTCTTTCAAAAGCTATAAAAGTTATATTTTGATGTTTAAACATCAACCGCTGGACTACATACAATTTTAAAATCACTATTAGTAGATTATGAATAACAATAATCCTTAATCAGTAATATCTATACTAAACAAAACATATTAATACTACTGAAATTCTCAAACTTACGTGCCAACTCCAACTTTCCACAAAGTCTTTATCTTCCTAAAATAAACAAGCTATCATATTTCAAATCCCTCCTCCTTCACAACCTCTCAACTCAACACGTCGTATCGAAAGCAACAAAATAAGAAGAGCCAGCTCCTCAACTCTGATTTTAACAAGACAGGTATCAACTAAGAACCCTCTCCTGAAGCTTCGGGAGCTACAAATGATACTGAAGCTCTTGCTACCGCAGCGGCGAGCAAACGATTGATTTTTGGGCATCCCCCTGTTCCCCCTCACCCTCTCCTCACTCCTCTGGTATAAAATCAGTTTCGAATTTTCTAAGGTAGGCGCCTGAATAAAAACTGGTGTAATATGCCACGGTGAGAGTGCAGGTGATTTTACAATACTAGCTGTGACCCAGGAATGGATAAAGTTACTTTAAATGTCCCTGAAGTGTGAGTCTCCACCAGACTTTCTCATACCTTTATATTCCACATTGTTTACGTCCAGTTGTATTATATTGAACACCAGAATGCAAAATAAGAGACCGTACCTTTTTTGAAAAGAAAAATTTGCGAATTACTATTTTCCAAAAAGAATAATTCGCAAGCTATTCTCTTTGAAAAATAATACTATTTCTATTACTATATTCTTTCTAATATTCTTGCAAATTATTATTCTTGAAAAAGAATAATTCGAAAGTAGTTGCTCTTGTAAATCAAGTTAGTTATTATGAAGAAATATTTGCGAATTATTCTTTCATAAGTTCAAAATAAAACTTGCGGAAGAATAATTCGCACTTTCAATTTTTGGTGCGAATTATTCGTTTGCAAGATATCTTTTTTTTAAATGCTTCTTAAAAATTTTAGAAGTTTCTTTTCTGAAGTTGGCAATAGAACTGTTTCCTAGATTATCAGTATCAGAATAGAAAAACTAATCTAACGTGTGAATCAACACCCGACTTTTTACTTTCCTTATATACATAATGTATAAGGAAAGTATTGTGACGGGGTCGAAGATTCGAATTCGAGTTTTCGACGGGAGACCACGTTTCAAGCATCCCTGATCGCGAATCAAACAGTTTTGAAGTGATATCTGCGTGTGTGTGTGTGTGTGTGTGTGTGTGTGTGTGTCAGTGAGTCTGTGGAGACAATAACTGACGAACGAATGGACAGATTTGAACGAAATTTGGTACAAAAATTACAATCAGTAAACACTGGGAGCCTATTGTTTTTATACGCAATCAAATGTTCAGAACCCCCTTAAATTTTCGAGTGAAATTTTGAAAAAATCGCAAAAAATCAAAACCTCTAATAAAATAACGTAAATAGACATTTCTTATGTAATTTTTCATTAGAAAACGATTGACATAAATTTTAGAACGCTAACATGAACCGTTCTCGAGACATTGCACATTTAAAAAAAAAATTATCAAATAATCATATAAAATAAAAAAAATATTTCCTATTGAGAAACATGTTCACTTTTCATATGTAATACCATGCGATAAATTTGGTGACATTATTCTCGTGGATCTAGCTCGTTCCATTCAAGAAAAAAGATACTTTGAGTAATACGTTTGTATTTGAACGCCAATAGTCATTTATCTGCTGTAAGAATAACTTATTTCTCCTTCCATAACGCTTGGCGATATTTTAGCGACGAATTTGGTGGAATGTTGCCAACTTGGCGACTTTTTTTAATGTTGCTAAATTAACGAAAAACTCGCCAAATTGATAAAAATGACGCTAAATCAATGAAAATGACGACTCATTGACGAAAATTCAATATCTTGGAAAGAACATAAGTATCTACTATAAAAATTATCTATTTCTTTTTACTCTAAAAGTAGTCAATTCATTGCATTATATAAGGAATGTCATGTGCTGCCCACATCAGATTTTTTAATTCATATTACATAGTGTTTTGTGATTCTACTTGTATCACCATTATTATCGGAAT
Source organism: Amaurobius ferox (assembly GCA_951213105.1). Lineage (NCBI taxonomy): Eukaryota > Metazoa > Arthropoda > Arachnida > Araneae > Amaurobiidae > Amaurobius > Amaurobius ferox. The sequence goes on along the minus strand of OX578152.1, from coordinate 84,171,202 downwards.
GATGAAAAGTATCTTTTTCTCTCAGATTGGTACTTAAGTTATTTGCATAAATTCTTTAAAAGTTTCTTTTTTCAACTTGGCAGCAGCTTAGTGGCACCAATGGGTCTTTTTGGCTCATCCATATGAGTAAAACTTATTTTGTGATACCATTGACATTCATAGTATAGATCACATAGATCAAATGTATTACTTTATAATATATACTTCATATCCCATACACTTCATACTAAAAAAATCTGATGTGGGCAACACATGACTTTCCTTATATAATATAATAAATTTACTACTTTTACAGTTAAAAAAATGGTATTCTTATAGTAGATACTTATATTCTTTCCAAGATATTGAATTTTCTTCAATTAGTTGTCATTTTCATTGATTTAGCGTCATTTTTATCAATTTGGCGAGATTTTTGTTAATTTTGCAACAATTAAAAATGTCACCAATTTGGCGACATTCCGCCAGATTTGTCGCCAAAATCTCGCCAAGCGTTATGGACTGAGAAATAAGTTATTCTTACTTTTGGATAAATGACTATTGGCGTTCAAATACAAAAGTATTACTCAAAGTATCTTTTTTCATGAATGGAACGAGCTAGATCCACGAGAATGATGTCACCCAATTTATCGCATGGTATTACATATGAAAAGTGAACATGTTTCTCAATAGGAATTTTTTTTTTTTATATATAACTTTTTGATAATTTTTTTGAAAAATGTGCAATATCTCGAGAACGGTTCATGTTAGCGTTCTAAAAATTATGTCAATCGTTTTCTAATGAAAAATTACATAAGGAATGTCTATTTGTGTAACTTTTTCAGTGGTTTTGAGTTTTTTCACTCAAAAATTTAGGGGGGTTCTGAACATTCGATTGCGTATAAAAACAATAGGGTTTCAGTGTTTACTGATAGTGGTTTTTGAACCAAATTTCGTTCGAATCGGTCCATTCGTTCGTCAGTTATCGTCTCCACAGACTCATTGACACACACACACACACAGACATCACTTCAAAAATGTTTGATTCGTGATCAGGAATGCTTGAAACGTGCTCTCCCGTCGAAAACTCAAATTCGAATTTTCGACCCCGTCACAATACTTTCCTTATACATTATGTATATAAGGAAAGTAATATAATCCCCATATATTATATATTGCTCAGGAATTTATCATCATTCTCCATGGGAAATTTTTTTTATGAAAATCCTAAAATTCAAATAATGCGAGTTCTGATTATGAGAATTTCTAAAAATTCTATCTAATTCGAATTTTAACTTAATATGTCTACACATAAAATTTTATAACGATAGCTGTATTCGTTCTTGAACTATCATTTTCACAACTGATACACCTGCACACATACACACTCCACAGACAGGCACATAGACGGATATAATTCCTAGTGTGCGAAATGCATTCAGGAGGTCTCAAAACGTGCCAACATCTAGAATTCGAAATTTTTCAAAAAATAGCATTTTCTATATACAATAGTATGAAATAAATGTAACGAGTGAGTTGTCATTAATTCGGTAGTAAATTATTGAAGTTCCGATACAGCTATTTAAGTAACTGGGTGTTACAGTTAAAGATTGCAATCCTGTTTCTTGATAACTTACTTTGTAAATTGTTTAATATTTTTGGGGAAAAGTTAATCACTTATTTTTTTAAATCCAATAAAGTTTTATGAAGCTTAAATTTTCGAAACTCGTGTATGTCAAAATTTATCATATTTTCAAACTTATTACATTTTACTCTCAAAATTGTTAGTATCCTTTTTATTGAAAAGTAAGTATCTTTTGGGACTTGGGATGGAGATAGAAATTAACTCAAAGAATGGGGATTTTCTTTTTAATTCCATTTTTACTTTCCTTATATACAATAATGTACAAGGAAAGTATTGTCACGGGGTCGAAAATTCGAATTCGAGTTCTCGACGGGAGAGTACGTTTCAAGCAGCCCTGATTACGAATCAAACATTTTTGAAGTGATGTCTCTGTGTGCGTGTGTGTGTGTGTGTGTCAGTGAGTCTGTGGAGAAGATAACTGACGAACGAATGGACCGATTCGAATGCAATTTGGTACAAAAATTACAATCTATGAACACTGGAAGCTTATTGTTTTCATACGCAATCGAATGTTTAGAACCATCCTAAATTTTCGAGTGAAATTTTGAAAAAATCTTCAAAAAATCAAAACCTCTAACAAAGTTACGCAAATAGATATTTCTTATGTAATTTTTCATTAGAAAACGATTGACATAAAATTTAGAACGATAACATGAACCGTTCTCGAGATATTGCACATTTTTCAAAACAATTATCAAAAAGTCATATAAAATAAAAAAAAATATTTCCTATTCAGAAACATGTTCACTTTTCATATGTAATACCATGCGATAAATTGGGTGACATCATTCTCGTGGATCTAGCTCGTTCCATTCATGAAAAAAGATACTTTGAGTAATACTTTTGTATTTGAACGCCAATAGTCATTTATCGCCAATAGTTATTATTTTAAGAATAACTTATTTCTCCATCCATAACGCTTGGCGAGATTTTGGCGAGGAATTTGGAGGATTGTCATCAACTTGGCGACATTTTTAATTGTTGCCAAATTAACAAAAATCTCTCCAAATGGATAAAAATGACGCTAAATCAATGAAAATGACGACTAATTAAAGAAAATTCAATATATTGGAAAGAATATAAGTATCTACTATAAGAATAACATTTTTTTAACTGTAAAAGTAGTAAATTCATTGCAAAGGAAAGTCATGTGTTGCCTACATCAGATTTTCTTATATGCTTATAGTATAATATATAAGGCAGTTTTTAAATTAGCTGTTATCCTCATTAAATACATTTTTATCGGACTGCAATTAAGCATATTGAGATAATGATACCATAATCCCCACGTATACATTGGGACAAACTCCGCCGTCGGGGAATATTTTCATATGATAAGAAAAGGACTCCAAAATATTATTAACCTGGGGGCCAAAAATTCTATACCAGAACCTAAAGAGAAATGACTAACGTATATGTTAGTCTTTAAATGAATTCGTAGTTATCTTTTAATTTGTAAAAATCATTGCAAAAATACATTGTCGGATAATGGATTTTTCGTAATACTAATTTTCGGATTTGAGACGTTTTATTGCATTTATTTTTCAGATGGAACCTTTCGTGATTGGGCCCTCCGAATATCAAGGGATACTGCTGTCACCGACTGTAAATTTCAGGAAAATTATTAATCAAGTACCTTGAGTTATAATTGAAAAATAAGTACATTACATTTCAATTACACGGATATGTACAACTCACACGCATATATAAAAGCATCCATTCCTCTGGAAATAGTTAAATCGTGTTCAGCCATTCACAAAATGTATAAATGTAACAAAAATTCCATTTTAAATACTTAACTCTATAAAAATAATTGTCTTATACATAGCATATATCTTATATATTATATATTGCAGGAAATGTAAAAATGCGTTAAATATTAGGAGATCAATAGCTTAAAGGTGCAGGTTCGAGTTATCAAGTGCACAACTGCTGTTAGAAAAGAAAAAAATCTGATGTGTGTAGCACATAACTTTTCCTTAAATAATTCAATGAATTTACTACTTTTACAGTAATTAGATTATTCTTAGAGTAGATACTTATATTATTTCCAAGATATTGAATTTTCGTCAATTAGTTTTCATTTTCATTGATTTAGCGTCATTTTTATTTTCATTTGGCGAGATTTTCGTTAATTTGGCAACATTTAAAAAAGTCGCCAAGTTGCCGATATTCTGCCAAATTCGTCGCCAAAATCTCGCCAAGCGTTATGGATGGAGAAATAAGTTTTTCTTATAGCAGATAAATGATTATTGGCGTTCAATTACAAAAGTATTGCTGAAAGTATCTTTTCTTATGAAAGGAACGACCTAGATCCAGGAGAATGATGTCACTAAATTTATCGCATGATATTGCATATGAAAAGTGAACATGTTTCTCAATAAGAACTCCAAAACTGTAGCAGATAGAATGTCTAAATTTAGTATATCATTGTATTTTATGGTATATTTTATCTCTTTGGATTTTGAACCTTATCAGGCTAGTCCGTCTTGAGCCCGACACAGAAATGTAATGGTTTTTCGAGCGAATAACTCGAAAATCGAAGCTGTTAAAAAAATAAAAATTTAGCACATAATTTTCTTTTGGAGTAAAGTTTAATACTTTCAAATTTGATCCGTCCTGGGACCGACATATTAATGTACTCGTTTTTTAAATAACTTAAGCAAAGCAGCTAAAATATTTTAATAATTATATATAACTTGTGATAAACCCCAAAAGAAAATGATATACTAAATTTAGATTTTTTAGCTGCTTCGATTTACGAGTTATTCCCGAAAAACAAGTAAATTATTACTATGTCGGGTCCAAGACAGGCTAGCCCGATAAGGTTCAAAATCCAAAGAAATAAAATATACCATAAAAGACAATGATACATTGAATTCAGACATTCTAGTTGCTGCAGTTTTGGAGTTATTCTTAAAAAATCGAGTACATTATTTTTGTTGGGACCAGGACGGGCTAGCCCAATAAGGTTTTAAATCCAATGTGTTACGATATACCGCAAATGACAACGATATTCTAAACTTGGAAAGTTTAGATACTCCGTTTCTAGAGTTATTCCTCCAAAAAAGTGAATTTCTACGCAAGCCCAAAACGGGCTCGCCCGATACGGTTCAAAATCGAATGAATTAAAATATCCCCCAAAAGATAAGGATGTATTAAATTTATATTTTCTAGTTTCCCCGATTTTCCGGTTATTCTCAAAAAACGGGTCTATTCCTATGTCGGGCCCAGGACGAGATAGCCCGATAAAGTTCAAATCCGAAGAAACTTAAATATACCACAAAAGCCAACGACATGTTAAACATGGAATTTTCAGCTACTTCGGTTCTCGAGTTATTCTTCAAAAACGAATGCACTCTTCAGCGGACCCAAAACGGGCTAGCACGATGAGGTTCAAAATCAAAATTAAAATCCATCCAAAAAGAAATGATATACTAAATTTACATTTTTTAGCTACTCCAATTGTCAAGTTATTCTTGAAAACCGAGAAAATATCTATCGCGGGCTCAAGACGGGCTAGCCCGATAAGGTTCAAAATGCGAGGAAATGTAATATACACCAAAGGACAATGATATATTAATATCAATGATATATATTTTGAGTTATTCTCAAAAAACGATATACTCCTTTTGTTGGGTTCAGGACGGGTTAAGCCGATATGGTTTTAAATCCAAAGAGTTAAAATATACCGCAAATGACAAGACTATACTAAACTTCGAATTTTTAGATACACCTGCTCTCGAGTTATTCCGTAAAAACGGGTGTATTTCTAAAGCGAACCTAAGACGGGCTAACCCGATACGGTTCAAAATTGAAAGAATTAAAATATACCCCAAAAGAAAACGATATATTAAATTTAGATTTCCCACTTTCTCTGATTTTCAAGTTATTCTCTAAAAACGGGTAAAGTCCTATAGCGGGCCCTGGACGGGCTAGCTCGATAAGCTTCAACATCGAAAGAACTGAAATGTACCACAAGAGAAAACGTCATAACGAATTTCACGTTACTGTGATAAGTGAACCTGATTATTTTGGACCTCAAAGTTTGGAACGAACAGATCAAGTTAAATAAATTTTTAAAAATATAAATATATCCTTAGCTCAATCTCTCTGAAAATCAAATGACTTTTTGTGTATACTACTTATAATAGTCACACCAAATTTCACACAAATTCTTCAGTTATTTCCAAAGATATCAGTCATTTCATTTGCATTAAATTCCCATTTGTTTCAATGCTAACTCCTCAGCTTTTGATCTCTTATTCGGGACCAGCGCCATCTGGAGGAGGAGGCTTTTCGGGAACAGCTCCCAACATAGGCGATCGGCATACTATTACTTCTAGACACTGTACCAGGGGGATGGACTCCGTGGCCCCCGCTTGGGGGGGGGGGGGGGATAGGGCCTATCTCGGCCTCTTCCGCAGATGGGGGGGGGGAAGAAAATCAATTATAAAGTTATAGATCCAGTCCAATTTAGTACAAAATGTTTTAGTTTCATAATATAAAATCTGATATGGGCAGCACATGACTTTCCTTATATAATGCAATATATTTACTACTTTTACAGTAAAAACAAAATTGATTATTCTTATAGTAGATACTTATATTTTTTCCAAGATATTGAATCAAATAGTCGTTATTTTCATTGATTTAAAGTCATTTTTATCCATTTGGCGAGATATTCTTTGATTTGCTAACATTTAGAAAAGTCGCAAAGTTGGCGACATTCCACCAAATTCGTCGCCAAAATCTCGCCAAGCGTTATGGACGGAGAAATATAATTTATTCTTATAGCAGATAAATGACTATTGGCGTTCAAATGCAAAAATAAAACTCAAAGTATCTTTTATCATGAATGGAATGAGCTAGATCCACGAGAATGATGTCACCCAATTTATCGCATGATATTACATATGAAAAGTGAACATATTTCTCAATAGGAAGTATTTTTTTTTTATTTTATATAATTTTTTGATATTTTTCTGAAAAATATACAACAGCTCGAGAACGGTTCATGCTAGCTTTCTAAAATTTATGTTAATCGTTTTCAAATGAACGGATTCTTGTACTATATAAGAATTGAATAATATACGGATTCTACACATATATTTACTACGAAATCTCTCATAGAATCGTTTTATTCAAATAATAAATTATATGTATGTGTGTCGAACATTTCTTTAACTGATTTCAAACAATCCATATGAAGTACACAAAGTCCTTAAATACATGTATTTTAATAGTATTACTTGAAAACCACATTAGTCGGATTGTTATTTGATTTATAAATAATCAAACCAGTATTTGAAATGCTACTGTATACTTTGATAAGACAAATGTATCTAACGACATTCTCTTACGCAATCTGATATGCAATCAAATTATGAACAATATTCTTTATTAAACAATTCGTCTTTCCCTCCAATTGCAGGTGTAGCCAGAATAAACCAGAATTGGCGATAAAACGACGTTTGGCGTGTGGCATAATAGATTACTTCTGAATGTTCTGAATCGGGATACGTTCTGCCTTATCGCGTCTGGTTTTCAACAACAACAACGCTTACGACTTTGTAGACCGCGACGCGAGAAGATTATTGGTGGGACTTAAATGATTTGTGAAATATACAGTATAAAAGTTTTACTTTTAATGCGGATTTTCAATATTACTTATTCAATGTCGTCATATGCGGTTGCCTCAACTCTGACTAATTAACGTGGAGTGGGGAAACGTATATATTTCTGGATTAAACAAAAGACATATTTGAAAGAAAACATCTTTTCTTTTTTAGAATTAGCAATTGTATTTTTGATGTCATTTTGTTTGAAGTACTTATGTGAAGCAGAACTTCTATCAGCGTTGAATTTGAAAAGAAAAATGTGATGGTTTAACAGAAAAGGGTCCAGACGTCAGAAATTTTGAAAATTGCGTTGAGGACCGCGTTAAGTACTGCTCTTCAGGCTGATTTTTAAAAGAAAAAAAAGCGTAAGTCTTTGCAATAATTTCATCCCATTTCGCAAATTTTGCATTATTAATCAAACGAGAACTTTAAAATGGATAAAGAATACTTGAAAGTTTGGGGGGAAAGTTTTTAATTAAAAGTTAGTTAAAAGTTTTTTGAGAGGAGAAACATGATTTCTTGGAATTGGCAAATTGCAGAGCACAATGAAACCGTTTGTCGCATTTGAGAAGCCTGTAACCACCAAAATCTACTACAAACTTAAAAGGGTATTGTTTTGCTGCTCTTACCACGCGCTCGGTCAGGGCACTGTTTTGGAAAAACCTAGAAGTAAAATAATTATTCCTTAAATGGGGAGAGATTTAAATTAATTATTCATTTATTGAATAAAAAAGCATAAGTCGGGGACATTATACAATCAACAATATTTAACGTAATTTCAACTGTTCGCTGTATTCTAAGATAATTAAACAAATTCTTCAAATTCATGCAAACTCTAACTCATCTATCCCACTCTTTTGCATTTTAAAATTAGTGATCAAGAACTTCAACTACCGATTGGCCCCCTTTGTCAAGTGACCATATAATATTGAACTCATTGCATCTACATAGAGAGAGTAGGGAGGAAAATGAAGAGAGAGAGAGAGAGAAAGAGAGAGGGATATAGAAAGGAAGAGAGAGGGAGATGAAAAGGAAGCGAGAGAAAGAGAGAGAGAGTGGGTTCCTGCGGAAAAAAGGTAAAATTGGCATACTATCGCTGCTGGTTGTCGGAACGGCACTCAGGGGCTTTTAGGCACTCCAGCATTACATTTAAAGGCAACACTTCACAACTCCAGATCTCCAAACTCTCATCACCACTAAAAATCGCTCTCTCTCCCTCTCTCTCCCTCTCTCTCCCTCCATCTCCCTCCATCTCCCTCTCTCTCCCGCTCTCTCTCCCGCTCTCTCTCTCTCCCGCTCTCTCTCCCTCTCTCTCCCTCTCTCTCTCCCTCTCTCTCTCCCTCTCTCTCCCCGCTCTCTCTTCCCTCCCCTTCCCTCTCCTTCTCTCTCTTCCTCCCTCCCTCCCTCTCTCTCATTTTTTTTTCTTGCAAGAAAAAATTTGAAAAATATGTATTGTTGATTCAAATTATCACAATTATAGTATGTTACACTTCATTTCAAAGAGCTTAAAAAAATCTTTCAATTAATACTAAGTTTGACAATGCACCCCCTCGAAGGGGGGGTGTAACTTGCCCTCCCGAGGTGAGTTAATGATGTCACGAACACAAAATTTGTATCGCGGCTATTTCTCACTACAGTGATTGAAACTAGTGACTACAGTGATTGTTTCGTGATCATCGAGTCCTTTTATGTATGATTATGAAAATTTTGTCATATACTGCCCTGTTAAAGAAATATAAAATTTCGAATAAATTTCGAAGTTTTCGCTCAAATTTCAAACAATTCTATCTAGTTCTAGATTTTACGATAACAATGTGGGAAATACAGTTTCGTGAAAATCCATTAATATTTGTGATAGCGATCGTGCATCACAAGAAATCGACCACAGAAAGACAGGCAGGTGGACATCACTCTAAAAATAGTGAAAACGTGTTCAGGAAGTCCTAAAACATGTATTGGCATCAAAATCGAAAATTGTTGGCACTGAAATTTTTGGAATTTCTGTTTTGGTGGTACACATTTATGAAAGGGTTGAGAACCCCTGCATTGCACTCTATGTATGTAAAGAAAATGAGAAGAATTATGCTCCTATACGAATAGAGTAAGTAAACATAATCATCATCAAATTTAAAAACTTTCCCTCACATATCAGTGCAAGAAAAGTGTTGCGGATTGGCCCTCTCGACAAACATAGTAAGTGAAGATAACACAATAAAATTCAAAAAATTCCCTGTACATTATACTGCATGCATGTAAGGAAGGTGAAGAAGATTGGTCCCCTTTACGAACAGAGTAAGTAAAAATCTGATGTGGGCAGCACATGACTTTCCCTGCAGACTTATATCCACGTTCTCTTTATTTTAATTAAATTTATTTCATTTTTAATTCAATCTTCGTTCTCATTCGCTAACCAAACTTATTTTCAAAGGTGGCTTAGAGAAAATACGAAAAACTAAAATATCTCGAGAACGGCTAGGCCTAGTGTAATGGAGTTGATCTTATTCTTTTCTTCGTCAAAAATAACGTATTAAACAAGCATTTAATGGATATATTTGAACATACGTAGTTCTTTAGTTTAGATTTTGACGATTTTTGCGGGCCATTTTGCAGCAAAAGGCAGGTTATTTTTTTCCGAATCGTACCAAAATCTAATCAGCACCAGGGTGACCCACAAGTGACTCATCTACCGAATTTTGTGAAATTCGGTCCATTAGTTTTTCAGTTAGAGTGGATACAAGCTTTTGCGAGCCATTTCGCAAAAAAAAGGCGGGGTCTTTTATCTCGAATCGTACCCAAAACTAATCAGCACCAGCCCCGCCCACAAGTGACTTACCTACAAAATTTTGTGAAATTCGGTCAATTACTTTTTTAGTTAGAGTGGATACAAAATCTGCACAGACAGACAGACACACAGACACACAGACAGACAGACAGACACACAGACACACACACAGACGTCACGCTAAAAATGGTTTTTTCGTATTCTAGAGGTCTTGAAACGTGTAGATCCGTCGAAAACTCGAGTTGCGATTTTCGACATGATTCCAATACTTTCTCTATACATTACCATGTATTGCAGGGAAAGTAAAAATAACACCCACAAATTTAAGAAGGTCAACTATACATATTACTATAGGTATGTGAGATTGGCCCTCTCTACAGAGTAAGTTAAGATAACACAATAAAATTCAAAAACTTTTTTATACATTATACTACATGTATGTAAGGAAGGTGAGAAGGATTGGTCCCCTCTACGAATAGAGTAACTGAAGATAACATCATCAAATTTACAAATTTCCTATACATATTACTATGTGAAATTAATAAGGATTGGCCCTCTCGACAAACAGAGTAAGTGAAGATAACCCAATAAAATTTGAAACTTCCTTATATATTATACTATAAGTTGCTAACCTCTTATTCATATTACATCGGAACATACAGCGAATTCAAGAAAACCCAACATTTTTACTATAAACCAGCTTACAACAAAAAGCAAGTCTGATGTGTGCAGCACATGACTTTCCTTATATAATGCAATGAATTTACTACTTTTACAGTAAAAAAAAAAAGATTATTTTTATAGTAGTTATTTATATTCTTTCCAAGATATTAAATTTTCGTCAATGAGTCGTCATTTTCCATGTCATCATCATCAGTGAGTCATCATTGATTTAGCGTCATTTTTATCCATTTGGCGAGTTTTTCGTTAATTTAACAGCATTTAAAAAAGTCGCCAAGTTGGCGACATTCCACCAAATTCGTCACCAAAATCTCGCCAAGCGTTATGGACGAAGAAATAAGTTATTCTTACAGCAGATAAATGACTATTGGCTTTCAAATACAAAAGTATTACTCAAAGTATCTTTTTTCATGAATGGCACGAGCTAGATCCACGGGAATGATGTCACCAAATTTATCGCATGGTATTACATATGAAAAGTGAACATGTTTCTCAATAGGAAATATTTTTTAATTTTATATGACTTTTTGATAATTTTTTTGAAAAATGTCCAATATCTCGAGAACGATTTATGTTAGCGTTCTAAAATGTATGTCAATCGTTTTCTAATGAAAAATTACATAAGGAATGTCTAGTTGCGTAACTTTATTAGAGGTTTTGAATTTTTGACGATTTTTTCAAAATTTCACTGGAAAATTTAGGGGGGTTCTGAACATTCGATTGCGTGTAAAAACAATGAGCTTCCAGTGTTTACGGATTGTGATTTTTGTACCAAATTTCGCTCGAATTGCTCCATTCGTTCGTCAGTTATCGTCCCCACAGACTCACACACACACACACACACAGACATCACCTCAAAAATGTTCGATTCGTGATCAAGGATGCTTGAAACGTGCTCTCCCATCGAAAGCTCCAATTCGAATTTTCGATCCCGTCACAATACTTTCCTTATACATTATGTATATAAGGAAAGTAATAAATAATTTGCCACATAGGCGTAATAGGTCATACTTAACCAAGCGGGGTGAATTTCCTACGAATACACGGCCTTCTTTAGCTCAGGCAAAAAAGAATAGTCCTTAAAATTAAACTCTAGCATCATTAGAAATTGAGATATAATCAAACTAGTGAAATGTCTAAAATTAGGGTGGAGATCCAAATTCATATCTTCACGTTGCTTTCAAAATACCTTATACCGAGAGCAATCACATCGAATTTCAAATATTAGCAAACTTAAATACATTTTTACTTTCCTTATATACATAATGTATAAGGAAAGTATTCTGACGGGGTCGAAAATTCGAATTCGAGTTTTCGACGGGAGAGCACGTTTCAAGCATCCCTGATCACGAATCAAACATTTTTAAAGTGATGTCTGTGTGTGTGTATGTGTGTGTGAGTGTGTGTGTGTGTGTGTGTGTGTGTGTGAAAGTATGTGTGTGTGTCAGTGAGCCTGTGGAGACGATAACTGACGAACGAATGGACCGATTCGAACCAAATTTAGTACAAAAATCACAATCCGTAAACACTGGAAGCCTATTGTTTTTATACGTAATCGAATGTTCAGAACCCCCCTAAATTTTCGAATGAAATTTTGAAAAAATCGTCAAAAAATCAAAACCGCTAATAAAGTTACGCGAATAGACATTTCTTATGTAATTTTTCATTAGAAAACGATTGGCATAAATTTTAGAACGCTAACATGAACCGTTCTCCAGATATTGTACATTTTTCAAAAAAATTATGAAAAAGTCACATAAAAAAAAAATTCCTATTGAGAAACATGTTCACTTTTCATATGTAATACCATGCGATAAATTGAGTGACATCATTCTCGTGGATCTAGCTTGTTCCATTCATGAAAAAATATACTTTGAATAATACTTTTGTATTTAAACGCCAATAGTCATTTATCTGCTGTAAGAATAACTCATTTCTTAGTGCATAACGCTTGGCGAGATTTTGGCGACGAATTTGGCGGAATGTCGCCAACTTGGCGACTTTTTTGAAATGTTGCCAAATTAATGAAAATCTCGCCAAATGAATAAAAATGATGCTAAATCAATGAAAATGACGACTAATTGTCGAAAATTCAATATCTTGGAAATAATATTAGTATCTACTCTAAGAAAAACCTATTTTTTTACTGTAAAAGTAGTAAATTCATTACATTATATAAGGAAAGTCATGTGTTCCCCGCATCAGATTTTTTTATATCAATACAATTAATTCCGAAATTATTAGAAAACTTTCGAAATTTAATAAAAACTACATTCGAGAAATGTCATCCATTGCCCATTCTATAAGTGCGTCACTACCATAGCAACGAACTGGTTGTGACGTCAGTCGCCAAGCATCCCTGATCACGAATCAAACATTTTTGAAGTGATATCTGTGTATGTGTGTGTGTCAGTGAGCCTGTGGAGACTATATCTCACGAAGGAATGGAGCGATTCAAATGACATTTGGTAAAAAAATCACAATCCGTGAATACTGGAAGCCTATTGATTTTAAACGCAATCGAATGTTCAGAACCCCTCTAAATTTTTGAGTGAAATTTTGAAAAAATCATCAAAAAATCTAAACCTTTAATAAAGTTACACAAATAGACATTTCTTATGTAATTTTTCCTTAGAAAACAATTCACATAAACTCTAGAGCACTAGCATGAACCGTTCTCGAGATATTGCACATTTTTCAAATAAATTTATCAAAAAATCCCATGAATTAAAAAAAAATATTAACTGTTGAGAAACATATTCACTTTTCATTTGTAATACCATGCAATAGTTTGGGTCAGATTATTATTCTCGTGGATATAGCTCGTTTCATTCATGAGAAAAGATACTTTGAGTAATACTTTTGTATTGAACGTCAATAGCCATTTATCTGCTATAAGAATAACTTATTTCTCAATCCATAACGCTTGGCGAGCTTTTGACGACGAATTTAACGGAATATCGCCAACTTGGCGACTTTTTTAAACGTTGCCAAATGATCGAAAATCTCACCAAATGGATAAAAATGACGCTAAATCAATGAAAAGGATGACTAATTATCGAGAATTCAATATCTTGGAAAGAATATAGGTATCTACTATAAGAAAAACCTATTTTTTTTTACTGTAAAAGTAGTAAATTCATTGCATTATATAAGGAAAGTCATGTGTTCCCCACATCAGATTTTTTAGAATTGCAACCACTAGAAATTTCAACAAATGGCTTTGAAAGTGGATGCTGTAGTATTACCTTCCTACTGAAAATTACAATATCCACAGACTAGTATTACTTTCCTTATATACATAATTTGTAAGGAAAGTATTGTGACGGGGTCGAAAATTGGAATTCGAGTTTTCGACGGGAGAGCACGTTTCAAGCATCCCTGATCACGAATCAAACATTTTAGAAGTGATGTCTCTGTGTGTGTGTGTGTGTGTGTGTGTGAGTGTGCGTGTGTGTGTGTGTGTGTGAAAGTATGTGTGTGTGTGTGTGTGTGTGTGTGTGTGTGTGTGTGTGTGTGTGTGTGTGTGTGTGTGCGTGTGTGTGTGTGTGGCAGTGAGACGGTGGAGACGATAACTGACGAACGAATGGACCGATTCAAATGAAATTTGGTATAAAAATCACAATCCGTAAACGCTGGAAGCCTATTGTTTTTATACGCAATTGAATGTTCAGAACCCCCCTAAATTTTTGAGTGAAATTTTGAAAAAATTGTAAAAAAATCAAAACCGCTAATAAAGTTACGCAAATAGACATTTCTTATGCAATTCTTCATTAGAAAACGATTAACATAAATTTTAGAAATCACTTTTCATATGTAATACCATGCGATAAATTGGGTGACATCATTCTCTTGGAACTTGCTCGGTCTATTCAGGAAAAAATCTGATGTGGGCAACACATGACTTTCCTTATATAATGTAATGAATTTACTACTTTTACAGTAAAAAAATAGGTTTTTCTTATAGTAGATACTAATATTCTTTCCAAGATATTGAATTTTCTACAATTAGTCGTCATTTTCATTGATTTAGCATCATTTTTATCCATTTGGCGAGATTTTCATTAATTTGGCAACATTTCAAAAAAGTCGCCAAGTTTGCGACATTCCGCCAAATTCGTCGCCAAAATCTCGCCAAGCGTTATGCACTAAGAAAAAAGTTATTCTTACAGCAGATAAATGACTATTGGCGTTCAAATACAAAAGTATTATTCAAAGAATATTTTTTCATGAATGGAACGAGCTAGATCCACGAGAATGATGTCATTCAATTTATCGCATAGTATTACATATGAAAAGTGAACATGTTTCTCAATAGGATTTTTTTTTTTTATGTGACTTTTTCATAATTTTTTTGAAAAATGTACAATATCTCGAGAACGGTCCATGTTAGCGTTCTAAAATTTATGCCAATCGTTTCCTAATGAAAAATTACATAAGAAATGTCTATTTGCGTAACTTTATTAGCGGATTTGATTTTTTGACGATTTTTTCAAAATTTCATTCGAAAATTTAGGGGGGTTCTGAACATTCGATTCCATATAAAAACAATAAGCTTCCAGTGTTTACGGATTGTGATTTTTGTACCAAATTTGGTTCGAATCGGTCCATTCGTTCGTCAGTTATCGTCTCCACAGACTCACTGACACACACACACATACTTTCACACACACACACACACACACACACACACACACACACATACACACACACAGACATCACTTCAAAAATGTTTGATTCGTGATCAGGGATGCTTGAAACGTGCTCTCCCGTCGAAAACTCGAATTCGAATTTTCGACCCCGTCACAATACTTTCCTTATACATTATGTATATAAGGAAAGTAAAAAGATACTTTGAGTAATGCTTTTGTATTTGAACGCCAATAGTCATTTATCTGCTGTAAGAATAACTTATTTCTCCGTCCATAACGCTTGGCGAGATTTTGGCGACGAATTTAGCGGAATGTCGCCAACTTGGCGACTTTTTTAAATGTTGCCAAATTAATGAAAATCTTGCCAAATGGATGAAAATTGCGCTAAATTAATGAAAAAGACGACTAATTGTCGAAAATTCAATATCTTGGAAAGAATATAAGTATCTACTATAAGAAAAACCTATTTTTTTTACTGTAAAAGTAGTAAATTCATTGCATTATATAAATAAAATCATGTGCTGCCTACATCAGATTTTTAGAATTGCTACCACTAGAAATTTCAACAGAAGGGTTTGAAAGTGGATGCTTTGGGATTAACATAACAATTATTAAAGCAGCAATTATTAACAATTATTTAGTATTAACATAACAATTATTAATACAACGTATTAAATATCAATATCCATAGACTAATATTTTACCTGTTATACGCTCGTTAGTATGCATTAGTCAATATCTGAAATGGAAGCAAGAAGATGTCAGCATGGAATAACGGATATCTGTAATGGTCTGCGGAGACGATATCTCACGAACGAATAGAGTGACTCGAACGACATTTGGTACAAGAACTACAACCCGTAAATACTCGGCCGTCCAAATAGATGCTCAAGTCCTTTGGATGAGTCGGACGGTCTGGGTCTTCAACCCGTAAATACTGGAGACCTATTGTTTTAATGAGCAATCGCATGTTCAGAACCCCCCCCCCCCCCCTAAATTTTCGAGTGAAATTTTGAAAAAAATCATCATGAAATCGAAACCTTTAATAAAGTTACTCAAATAATCATTTCTTGTGTAATTTTTCATTAGAAAACGATTGACACAAATTTTTTGAACGCTAGCATGAACCGTTCTCGAAATATTGCACATTTTTCAAAAACAAAAATTTCAAAAAATCATGTGAAAGAAGAAAAAAATATTAACTATTGGGAAATATGTTCACTTTTCATAATAAATTTCGATAAATGTCGTGGCATCATTCTCGTGGATCTTGCTCGTTCCATCCATGAGAAAATATACTTTGTGTAATACTTTTGTATCTGGACACCAATAATCATTTATCTGCTATAAAAATAGCTTATTTCTCTGTCCATCACGCTTGGCGAGATTTTTGCGGAATGTCGCCAACTTAGCAATTTTTTAGATGTTGCCAAATTAACAAAAATGTCGCCGAATTGATAAAAATTACGCCAAATCAATGAAAATGCGACTAATTGATGGAAGTTCAATATCTTGGATACAATATAAGAGTGACTGTAAGAATAACACATTTCTCCGTCCGTCCGTAACGTTTGGCGAGAAATTCAATGGAACGTCGCCAACTTAGCAACTATTTTAAATGTCGTCAAATTGCCAAATGGAAAGTAATATTTCGCTAATTCTGATTTCCGCAATGACGCCTAATTGATGAATTAATTATTGAAATATTTTAATGTATGGACTGGACTATATCTTTATTGAGGATGCTATCTATCAATATTGATGATTGTTTATTTAGAGTTGATCGCAAAATAAGTTAATTGGGTATTTTGAAATAGTTTTACATATTGTCATCGTGAAAATCGCCAAATGTACAATTCAACGATAAAAACACAATACCGTGAATCTTATACATTATTTTATGACTGTAAAAGGAGAAAATTCATTGCATTATATAAGGAAAGTCATGTTCTGCTCACATCAGATTTATAAAAATTGGTGCATAGTAATTTTTAAAAGTGTGATACACACTAATTCTTAAAATGTGATGATCATACCATCTGTTCAAATTTATTCTGTAACAATGCATATTTCAAGGTTGATAGTACTAATCTCTAAATTTTGAATGCAATCAATTTTAGCACACACCCTGGAAAAAATCCTGCATACTTCCATGTACATACATATGATATACGTACTCACATCCCTTTAAGAAATAAGAAAATGTACTTTCCTTCAAAATCTAGAATTCCAAAATTTTTAGGAAAATATTTTTACTTTCCTTATATACATAATGTATAAGGAAAGTATTGTGACGGGGTCGAAAATTCGAATTCGAGTTTTCGACGATAGAGCACATTTCAAGCATCCCTGATCACAAATCAAACATATTTGAGGTGATATCTGTGTGTGTGTGGAGACGATATCTCACGAACGAATGGAGCGATTCAATGAAATTTGGTACAAAAATCAGGATCCGTGAATACTGGAAGCCTATTGTTTTTAAACGTAATTGAATGTTAAGAACCCCCCCCCTAAATTTTCGAGTGAAATTTTGAAAAAATCATCAAAAAATCAAAACCTTTAATAAAGTTACGCAAATAGACGTTTCTTATGCAATTTTTTCCTAGAAAACGATTGACATAAACTTTAGAACGCTAGCATGAATCGTTCTCGAGATATTGCACATTTTTTAAATAAATTTATCAAAAAATCCCACAAATTAAAAGGAAAAATTAACTGTTGAGAAACATGTTCACTTTTCATATGTAATATCATGCGATAAATTGGGTGACATCATTCTCGTGGATCTAGATCGTTCCATTCATGAGAAAAGATACTTTGAGTAATACTTTTGTATTTGAACGCCAATAGTTATGTATCTGCTATAAGAATAACTTATTTTTCCTTCCATAACGCTTGGCGAGATTTTGGCGACGAATTTTGCGGAATGTCGCCAACTTGGCGACTTTTTTAAATGCTGAGAAATTAATGAAAATCTTGCCAAATGTATAAAAATATCGCTAAATCCATGGAAATGAAGACTCATTGACGAAAATTCAATATCTTGGAAATAATATAAGTATCTACTATAAGAAAAACCTATTTTTTCTACTTTAAAAGTAATAAATTCATTGTATTATATAAGGAAAGTCATGTGTTGCCGACATCAGATTTTTTTATACAGTAGTAACAGAAAGTAAATATGACATATTCTATTAAAAAACCAATTTTTCAGCTACGCAAGACTCGCTTAAACATAATTAACTACATAAAACCACCACAAGCTCCGCACTTTCGCCTTTTTCGAACCTTCTGTACATAAATTTTACAAATTAAAACGGCCCAGGAGCTGAGGAACTTTTAATAAGCAGGAAATAGGAGAGCAAATTTTAATGATTCATTTCTCGTTCGTATTTGTGGCGCTCATTCCGGTCTCCGCACTCGTGGAAAGACAAGAAATTAATTAAAATGACTGATTGCCGGCAGTTAACAGCCGCTAGAGGGTAGTATTCGACTACGATTTTCTCTCTCGTGTTGAGATTGAATGCTGAAACTACAAACTTGCATTCTGGCCGTATTAGAATGGGGGGGGGGGGGGGGAGAAGCGGCTGTCTCACCCCATTAATCCAACCTGAGGTGTCGCCAAATTTTTTATTTAAAAAAAAAAATCTCATAGAAATTTCATGAAATTAAAACAAATAATCTGAATAAATCTGAAGTACAATTTTGTCAATTGCAAATTGCAGCATACAAAGATGAGCAAATGTTTTATGAAAAAAAAATTGATTTTTAACTTTGTACAGATTGAGCTTCTTCTTTAAGAAATATGAAGTTGGCTGCGTGGTAGAACTGAATTTATCGTTCTCCAAAAATGTTTTTCAAATTTGTAGCACATAGCGAGTTATCTTACTGTCACTGCATGTATCTGCCACTCCCTGCTGACTAACACAAAATACGCACGAAACCGAGCCATGGGTGCTGTTATTTGCAAAGGGAGCGCGATACTGAGGCATATTAATTTTATGGAAAAAAATTACGCTTTCTTAATTGCAATGTATATAGTCATTTCGAAATTACAATGAATGTAGAGTCATTTCGAAATTACAATAAATGTATAGTCATTACGAAATTACAATGAATGTTTAGTCATTTCAAAATTACAATGAATCTATAGTCATTTCGAAATTACAATGAATGTATAGTCATTTCGAAATTACAATGAATCTATAGTCATTTCGAAATTACAATGAGTGTATAATTACTTCGAAATTACAATGAATGTATAGTCGTTTCGAAATTACAATGAATGTATAGTCATTTCGAAATTACAATGAATGTACAGTCATTTCGAAATTACAATGAATGTATAGTCATATCGAAATTACAATGAATGTATAGTCATTTCGATTTTGTTCTTTCTCCAAAGCGTTGTACAAGGAAAGCAGGGCCGTGACCAGAGATAAAATTGAAGTGAGGTTGGAGAGCAATTCAAGGGGGGATACAGTCTTACCAAAAACACAAAAGAGCTCACCAAAAACACAATCATTACCATTTTTAAACCATAATAGTTACTATTATATATTTCAATTCATATAAATTATTAACAAATAATTGCATTTGTATTTGCAAACTAAGAGCTTATTATTAATATCCATATAGCTACTATACATCAATATTAACTAGTAATAAACCTGTTATTTATTTGTAGAAACATTCAGAAAGTTAATACAAATTAATGCTTAATATTAACTCTTACCTACTTATCAGTTGATTTTGACTGTATAATGTATAACAGTGAACCAACCCCACAATAGTACAAACATATCTTAATTACTATTGTCATAATTTTTAAATAGTTTTTAATTAAATATGTAAATAAATTTATCATTAATGTAATCACAAATTCCACTAAATTAAAAAGAAAGTATTTATAAATTAAAACGAAGTAATTTATAAAAATATCTCAGACATTTTTTATGTAAAATTTGAATGACATTTTATATGAAATTTCATATCACGGCTAAAATTTTAATATTTTATTAGGGGGGCTGAGTATACCTCTTGGGGGGGGAATTAGCCCCTCTGGTCCCTGCCTTGCTATGCTCCAGAAGGAAATGCAAAGTATTATGTACTATTAACCATATTTTCAATAATTTCTACGTGTCTGTCTGTCTCTGAACAAGATACCTTGAACAAATGGAGCAAACCGAATGAAATTTGGTACGATTATTTCAATCGATAATCGCTGCCCTGTTGATTTTCGGAGAGTTTACACCAGCAGCCGCCAATTTTTAACCTCTACTTTTTAAAACCAAAAGTACACAAAAAATAATAAAGTAAAAATTATTACAAAATTACACATTTTGTGTGGAAACCCCAGACTGACTCATCCAGAGGACTTGAGTAACTATTTGGACGACCGGGAAGACACACATTTTGTGTTGTTGTTGTTGAAACCCAGACCGTCCGACCTACCAGAAAGGTGTAAGGTAACAGTTTGGACGGTCGGGAAGTGCCACCCAATTTAGACCGGAACCCAGTGGGGGAGGCATCCACAGGGACCGTACCCTCCTTCCCCTACCACCAACCTCTCGGAAGGACTTTCGGACCCACATGTTTAACGTGATCGTACTCCGCATGAACACGGCACACATTTTGTGTGAAAGCCCCAGGCCGTCCGGCTCGTCCAGAGGACTTGGAGCAACAGGATGGACGACCGGGAAGGGCACACATTTTGTGTTGAAGGCCCAGACCACACGACCAACCCAGGGGGTTTATGGTATCATGTTGTGTGACTTTTTATTTAATAGCGAATTCCGTGATTTACGGAATGTTAACATGCACAGTGCTCGATATATTGCATATTTGTGATCCTAAATTGAAAGAAATTATCAAAATTATACACATTTAGTGTTATCAAATGAACGAACACTTTATAATTTTATACAAAGTACCAGACTGAAACCGGAACCAATTTTTAGCAAATATTATGAGCCATTCTCGAGATATTAAGAGTTGTATTTTTCAGCAGCGACACGATATCTCTTGAAATAATCAATCAATTTTAATAAAGTTTGAAACTTTTTTTTTCTTTTTTTTTTTTGTCAGGAACTAAAATGCCTTTTCTATTTCAATGATATCGAAGCTCCAATTTATATTATTGTTTTCCGACAATATTAATATTTGTTATTATATAAATAAAGTCATTTGTTGAATATAGCATTTTTTTTATATAGTCACTTGTCTCTTTTTATTGCAGCCAACTCTCCAAAATATAAAACGGAAATTCTTTAAAACCTGTTATCCTAACATAACGTGAGTAGACACAATTTCTTTAAATTAAACACTGCAATCTCTTGAAAATAAATCAAAGTTTAACTACTGAAAGTTTCATTTCGCGATTAAAAAATACATTTGGCGATTGGATTAGCGAGAAAAATTTAAAAAAATCCACAGTGGTCTCTGATTTCCACTCTCCCATACCTTTCGCACTTGAATTTTGCGAATCAAAACGACTCGAAGATGAGGAATTATTAATAAGCAGAAAGCAGAAGATTCATTCTTAACAATTCATTCCTTTCGTATTTATGGCTCTCTTACCGGTTTTCACACTCCCAGAAGGTAAGAAATAAATTAAAGTGACTGATTACCAGCAGTTAAAAGGGCCCTGGCGAGAGGTATCTGAGGGGATATGGAAGCTTTCTCTTTCAGGCCGAGATTAGAAGACAATTTATTTCTAATTCTTAGGAACAGGAGGGAAAGACCCCCGCCAGTCCAAACAAAGATTTAATTCCATTATGGAGTTAACTTTGAAAGCATGCAGACAAAATTTTGATTTACTAAAAACTGTAAAGAATTTTGCAGACTGAACGGAGAATCGAACCATCTTCGTACTAGCCAGCCCAGCCTCTACCGTTGAGTTACTAGGAAGGAATTGCAAGTTCTTATTATCGAAGTGGACTCTGTAAAACTGGGGTTTCTCTGTAAACTAGCATTGTTTTAACTACAAAAAAAACACCTTTTCAATAAACAACATAAAACAAATATATAAGGTATTAAACAGTTTCGGAAGGGAAAAGGCTTTAATTGAGTACTTTTAACCAGAAAAAAGAAGAGGCAACAGGCGACGCCATTCGTGAACTTTCAATAAACAGAAAACATATACAATTCAACGATTCATAGCTTTCTGATTCTTGGCTCTCATTCCGGTGTTTCCACCTCAAAAAAGGCTGATGGTTAATTAAAGGGGCTGATTAGCAGCTGTAGCTGGAACGACTCCACTACAACTAATTGCCTCACCACAATATTAAATTAAACACTCTGTTTCAGAATATTGCTTAGCGAAACTTCGCTGCTGTCAGAAATGTGCTTTAATAAAAGACCGGATATATTGTAAGAAACTTAACATTTTATGTACAAAATACAGTACGATTAAAACCATACAATAAACTCATCCAAAATAAATTGAACCTCTGGCTACGAAATAACATTATAAACGACAAGACGTATTTGCCAACTAGCTAGTCGTGCGTGTACATTTTTACAGAAAAAGCCAAGATCAGCAGGAGCAAAGATCGCTGTTAAATACCTTCACATTCCAAACGTCACCAAGCAAGTGATTTGCTTATGACAACAGGTACGACTTATACATTATGCAAATCTGAAAACAAATTATTATATACAATGAAAATAAAGTTTGAAAGCTCAAAAATAAAGTTCAAAATTATGTAAAAGTAAAATAGATTTGAGTTGCCATACAGCTGTTAAAGAGGATTTTTATGCAATTCAATGATTCAGTTCTTTCTGATCCTTGGATCTCATTCCGGTGTTTCCACCTCGAAAAAGGCAAGAAGTTAATTAAAGGGGATGCTTAGCAGGGGTTAAAGGTTTTTTTTTTCAAACATATGCAATTCAATGATTCATTGCTTTCTAATTCTTGGCTCTCATTCCGGTGTTTCCACCTCAGAGGTTAATTGAAGGAGCTAATTAGCAGCAGTTAAAGGGGGCTCTCAATGAAGGAAATTGTTTCCTCTCACTTGTTGAGATTAGAAAACAATTTATTTCGCGTTCTTAGGAGGAAAAGAGAATGATGGCCACGTTTCCAAATAAAAATGGCATTCTTCTTGTTCTTAGTAAGTGTTAAGACATACGCCCACCTGTGGCACTTGTGTTCTTAAAAATCCGATCAATATGATGAATTATTATACGATCTCTAACAATCCCGACCATTCAAATGGTTGCTCTTAGTCCTCGGACGAGTCGGATGGTCTGGGTTTTCGACGATCTCTAACAAAGCATAATTTCTATACCACCTCAGCAAAATCCAATGAATTTTTCCTAACTCTGGCCTCCTAACAATACATGCCTGTTCCACACGAAATGAAATTCACCATATTTTAAAGAATAGAAACCATTGCAGGTAACAGAATCAATAGACTGGTTCCGCGATTATTATATGCTCACCTGCATGGATTAACCGATACCTGCAATGGAGACAAGGAAACTTGCTGTATAGCGCAGCTTTGCTATGCAACATTTTCTAAATATAACAAAAGAATTCATCACGTTGAGCAGAGAAAAGATTGTATTGTCGACATCAAATTTTCACCATACTTGTAGCCATCACAAATGCACTTTTGCACACCAACATATAATTCTCATGAAAGCTTGGCTAGCGTGAGAGTTCAGCTATAAAATCTTTCAAATATCTTTCTGCGGCAGTTCTCACTGTCAGGCTACTCAGATACGCTTCGCCACATTTTCCGATAGTTTCGATCTGTATGCGTCTAAGCACTTCGGAGTGAACATGAGCGCCCATGAAACTCTTTCCAGGATGAGGGGGGGGGGGGGGAGGGACTACTGAAGTCAGTGGAGCAATCTCAAAGATAGGCATATAACATCGACTACAGTTTGATGCACACCTTTGTATCCTTAAACGTCCAGGGGGGAGGGGTCAGTGCTCCATTTGCAGTCCCTTATGGGTGGCCATAGGAGTAAGTACTACAAGGCGATACAGATCTCTATAATGATAGGAGTAACGATAATGAAATCATTTTAGAGTTTTATTAAAGTTAGACTTTAAAAATTAATGTACCAGTTATTTCAGGAAAAGCTTTCGAAAGTAATATAAAACCAACAATTTGGTCATAGAAGTAAAATGAAATATTGAAAATAATCAGAAAACACGGGATAATTTAGCTATCATCATTACGCCCGCACCCCCCCCCCCCCCTGTAAAAAGAAAAAACTAATAAATTTCATTAAAAAAATCAAAATTTAATTATTTATACGACTCTCCAATCAAATAATTATTAATCAGTAAAATTTGTGTGGCGCTTAATTAGAACTAAAAAAATTTACCCTATAACTTTTAACGAAAAAATCGCTGAGACACTTATATATTATCGATAGTAGATAATTTTCAGTCGATTTCAAGGGAACAGCAATAAATGAAGAATTAAAATTTTTAAAAGGCAGCAAATTTCAGTTGGCGGTTTTTCCTATCTGTAGATTTACAGACAGATGGATTCAAACATTGCCAAATTGATGAAAATTAAATTGCTTAAATAATAAAGTTCAAATTTTTTATATATATATAATCCTTGTTATGTTGTAGGAATATTATAATGGGGAAAATTTATAAATTTGGGAAGTTGCAGGAAAGGGGGGGAAATGTAGGAAATTTAATATTCTTGATTTGAAATACAGTAAGTTTCATTGCTCGTCAGACAGGAGGGTGTCTAGGGGGCCATTAATTTATGTGACTCATCATGTGACGGTCTTAACATATTGTTTAGTAATACAATTAAATACTAACATTAAATTCGTTCTAGCTACATCTGAACTCTGTAGCCTGTATTCATTATAAACTATGTCCGTAGCTATTTTCCGCCATGTTTATTCGCAATTAAACGATGTGCACCAAAATCCCAATTGAACGGCGTGCACTGTCCTCATATTTTTAATTAAATGCATCGCATACATTGCCTTTTATCTGACATCAGAATTGCATGAATGCTAAATAAATATTAACGCTGCTTCATCTAAATTATTATTCAAACTCAGACAACCAGAACTCTAAAACTGTAATAAATCAGTGTTATTAATTTCTGCTTTTATATTTTATTTAAATTTACTAACTAAATTAACTTTGTAGAGTTTTAAGCCTTTTTAGGGATCCCTTATAAAGGACTTATTGACTTTGATTGCGTGATTAAATAGATATATCATGTAAAAGTGACATATCTCTAAACTTTGATACTAATGGATACAAACGGGCCTTACGGCCAGGGACAATTAACACGCTGATGCAGAAAATTAAATTAAATACATTTATTGTGTACTCACTCAAAATACAGAAGATGGCTGCGTAACTCAATATAGGGAGATACCAAACAGCCAGTTTGCTGTTTGGTTGTTTTTGCGAAATGGCCTGCAAAAATCGTTAAATCTAAAAATAAAAGACTACGTGTGCTCAATTATGTCAATTAAATGCTTATTTTATACATGATTTTTGACAATAAAAAGAATAAGACTAACCCCATTACTCTAGGACTAGCCGTTCTTGAGATATTTTAGTTTTTTCGCGTTTTCGCTACGCCACCTTTGACAATAAGTCCAGCTATGAAATGAGAACCAAATTTAAGTTTAACGTGCAAATTCAGTGTCATTTAAAATACTTATCGGTGTTATTTTGACAGATAAACTCAAATTATTATTGAAGAAATAAAAAGAACGTGAATATGAGCCTGCAGGGAAAGTCATGTGCTGCCTACATCAGAATTTTTAACAATCTTACAAAAATGATTCATAGAAGTGAACGGAAATTATTTGCAGGCCATTTCGAAAAAAATGCAGGACTATATTTGAGGATCCACCAAATTTTTGTAGAATAAAATGTTCTACAAATTTAAGCTGTGTACCGAATTTCAACTCTGTTGGATTAAAAATGCCACCAATTAAGTATAAAATGACAGAGAGACGACCATCAATCATGAAGAGTTATATAAAATTTTTAAAAAAATTGAAAAGTTGTTATCTAACATATTTATTTTAAAATGTGAAACCTCTCATATAAAATAATTAAACTCTTTGAAAGATATTTAATATAAAATATATCACTTTTTCCTTTCTGGAGGATATAGCAAGAATCAGAATTTAATTGAATTTGTTTTTTTCCCTATGTTAAATAACTTTTATTTAAAAAACTACCTAATATATTTTACTGAATTTTTTTTTATATATTTTATGGGATAATTTGAATATTTTCTAAAACTTTCGAAGCAATTTGTGAATTTTAAATTTGCTTAAAAAATGTTTGAAAAATTAGGTCCCATAGGGTTCAATGTATTTCATTTTTTCAACCCGGATTCAATCCAAAACTAATTGGGTGATATTATTCATTTATATTCCCGTAGGTTTCACAGACCGTCTGAACAACATACTAAATTTTCATTTTGATAAAGTCATTTTCACGGCAGTTATCGTGCTAACGGACAGATAGACAGACAGAATGAATGAACAAAGTCATAAACACTTTTCAACTATGTTGCAAAGTGTTAAAAAATTTGAGCAAATATGTTCGGTAGTTTTTAAATAAAAATTAAAATAATAATTACACCCCTATAATATGCCGTCCAAATAGTTGCTCTTAGTCCTCTGGACGAGTCGGACGGTCTGGGTCTTCAACCCCTATAATATGAAGCGATCACGTGACACACTTCAAAATAGAATATAGTATCCATCTTTTTTCCCAATGTTAAAATCGCAATTTTAAAAGAGTGTTTAAATTTATATTTAGTGTCGCATCCGTCCAAGAACCACTTTATTTTTGCACATTTTCTGTGCATCTATATTCTGCGCCAACGCAATTACAATATTTTTTAGTTTAAATGATTTTCAAACATTGATTATTTCTACAACGAAGCCTAATTTTAAAGTATGCAGAATGTAAACAAATCAAGCTGTAAGATGGGTTGTAAATTGTTGAATTTTTTTATCGCAAAATTATTTAGCTCTGGAATATAGATGATATGAATGAAATATTCATTGATTTTATATAGAGGAAGCAGACGATTTTATACCATTGCTTTCCTTGGCAAGGTTATAAGCATGGAGTTAGAAAATCTTTTACGTCCATGGTTTTAAATTCCCAAGTAAAATAAATTATTGTAGTACTGTGATAATTTTAAAAATATCACTGCTGAATGTATCAAATTTTTGAGATATTTAATTAAAATTGCATTGCAATTGGAAAGTGTTTCATAATCAACGCTTTATACTTAATTGATCTTTCTTGTTTTAAATATTTATTCAGTTTATGAGTTATTTTATTACTTTCCTTATATACATAATGTATAAGGAAAGTATTGGGACGGGGTCGAAAATTCGAATTCGAGTTTTCGACGGGAGAGCACGTTTTAAGCATCCCTGATCACGAAGCAAACATTTTTGAAGTGATGTCTGTGTGTGCGTGTGTGCGTGTGTGTGTGTGTGTGTGTGTGTGTGTGTGTGTGTGTGTGTGTGTGTGTGTGTGTGTGTGTGTCAGTGGGTCTGTGGAGACGATAACTGACGAACGAATGGACCGATTCGAACCAAATTTGGTACAAAAATCACAATCTGTAAACACTGGAAGCTTATTGTTTTTATACGCAATCGAATGTTCAGAACCCCCCTAAATTTTCGAATGAAATGTTGAAAAAATCGTCAAAAAATCAAAACCAATAATAAAGTTACGCAAATAGACATTTCTTATGTAATTTTTCATTAGAAAACGATTGCCATAAATTTTAGAACGCTAACAAGAACCGTTCTTGAGATATTGCACATTTTTTAAAAAAAATTTCAAAAAGCCATATAAAATACAAAAAAAAATATTTCCTATTGAGAAAGATGTTCACTTTTCATATATAATATCATGCGATAAATTGGGTGACATCATTCTCGTGGATCTAGCTCGTTCCATTCATGAAAAAAGATATTTTGAGTAATACTTTTGTATTTGAACGCCAATTCATCTGCTGTAAGAATAACTTATTTCTTCGTCCATAACGCTTGGCGAGATTTTGGAGACGAAATTGGCGGAATGTGGCCAACTTGGCGACTTTTTGAAATGTTGCCAAATTAACGAAAATCTCGCCAAATGGATAAAAATGACGCTAAATCAATGAAAGTGTCGACTAATTGTCGAAAATTCAGTATTTTGGAAAGAATATTAGTATCTACTATAAGAAAAACCTATTTCTTTTACTGTAAAAGTAGTAAATTCATTACATTATATAAGGAAAGTCATGTGTTGCCCACATCAGATTTTTTTATGCACTTCTGAAGTGAAATTTTTTCTTCAGTGTGAGCAAATATTTAATAGGTCAAGCCGAATGGGAGTATTAGGATGGTCGTGCAAGGCGGCCGAATTGAAGGATTTCACAAAGCGAGCTCCGAGGTCAGTGAGTGCTAGCGAGCAAGGGACTGAGCACCCAACGGGCGTATTATGCTTGCGTAACAAACGGTACAAAATAGCTCTTGAAGCGATCTCATCGAGCACTAGTGAATTAGATGCGAAGCCCCTCGACTAGCAAAGCAAGTGACGGGGGTTGGCGATCGTAGCGAGCAGTAGACGGCGCTCCCTAGTTAAATACATTTAAAATCTTCAAAATTCAAATTTGACATTTTTCTCTCTCTCTTTCTTGACGAATGTAACCGTTTCAAAATTCTTAAAAACGGATCACTTTTTACACTGGTTTCCAAAAGTTAAGCACGGAAGGTTAAATCAATAAAAATAGAAAAGTAAAGCTTTGATTAACTCAAAATTGTACATGAAGGGAGCAAATGTGTTTATGCATTAAAGAAAACAAGAATTGTGTACAAAGATGAAAAAAAAATTTACTTTTCGTAAATTATATGATGACGCCACGTTTGGGTCATTAACAAAATGATGTTTAAAGATAAATAAACTAAACAAAACTTACATTAATATGGTATGTGGTATGTGAAACACCCCGGACCTTCACACAAACTTTACAACGATTTTCCGTGCTTTCAATGAGATGATCAACCATCGCAGATGCAAACAATGACCATTCCTCCAATAGGGCAGTTTCCAACTCTCTGAGACTGGCTGGAGGAGGTAAACGTGCAGAGACAGTACGCCCGAGGGCGTCCTAAAGGTTTTCAATGGGATTAAGGTCGGGAGAATACGTCGACCACTCCATACGAGAAATGGTATTCGTCACTCCACTTTCCAGGTATTCGTCAACTGTGTTAGCTCGATGGGGACGGGCATTATCGTCCATAAGAGGAAAATGAAGACCAACTGCTGCAGAATAGAGTCCCGCAATGGGGTCTAGGACTTCATCTCGATACCGCGCAACCGTCACAGAACCACCTTTAAAGAAGTGCAGTTCTGTGCGATATCCCATTGAAATTCCAGCCCACACCATGACGCTGCCACCTCTGAATGCATGATGTTCGATGACTTCTTGGCCTGATTGTGTGTGATTCGTTCTCTCCAGACCCTTACACGGTTATCATCTGATTCCAGGGAAAATCTGAATTCGTCCGTGAACAGGTCGTTGCACCAATTTGAGACAGTACAATTGATATGTTGACGACACCACTTTAATCTTGCCCCTCTGACTTAAACGGTTAGTGGAACACAAAAACGTGGTACTCGGGCGTACAGTCCTTTCACGTGGAGCCTTCGGCGCACAGTACTGGCAGATATTGTCTTACCAAGTGCCGCTGCAACCATGGATGATTAACTGTTCTGCTTCAATGCATCCGATAGCACGCTAGCGCTCACTATCTGTCATTCGTCTTCTTTCAGCCATAGAAACACGAATATCATCAAAATTAATCCTACAAAAGTTATAAACACTTGGTATCAGCATTTAAATGCACCTCCTCAAATCCTTCAGAATGCTGGCGATCTTCAAAGGCTGCCTAATTAGCATATATACGGACAGTCTACCGTGATTGGCTGCAACATACGATATTTGCATACTGCTATCTACATCCGCAGCGATTTTCAGCCACTCAAATTCAAATACGCTTTCGAAAATAGAAAATTTGTATTGCGTGCTTAACTTTTGGAAGTCAGTGTATAATTGACTTCCCAAACCCCTTAGAGGCCATGGTGACCTAGAGGCTGAATCTTTGCATACATATTCTCTATTACAATGCAGAATCCAACGACCTCGATTTTCGATTCTCAGAAAAAAATTTAGACACTCCATCAGCCCTTCCAGTGACCTTGAAAACTGAATTTTTGCATACCTTGTAGTATCGACCATTGGATGAAACTCATGTAGCCATATTTCAGATTCCCCCCCCCTGGAGTAAAAAAACGGGGTGTTTTTGGGGGGGGAGTCTTTTCAGACTCTCCATAAGCCCCCTGATGACCTAGAAGGTTGAATTTTTGCACACTTAGTGCATAGACTCCTGGATAGAACCTAACGCAGCCAAATTTTTGATTTCCCTTCTGAAGTGGACAAATTGGATAAAGACCTTCAACACCCCCTCTCCCCCATATGTCCACCCCTGGAGACATAAAATGCTGAAACTTGATCATGGGACAGAACCTAACTGGACAAATTTTGCAATTGAGGCAACTTTTTTCAAGGTTCTACAATTTTGCAATTGGTGTTTTCTTTGTTTATGTAGCTTTCTTCTCAGGTTCGCTATCTAAGCTTGACCTTGTTAATTGACTTATTAATTCTCTGCTAAAGACGTTGCAATCTTTTTTAATCGATCGGGCTTAGTCACTTTACTGTAGATAGATATAACGTGTACACTCGAGTGCCTTTCCATACAAAGTTATTGGGGTACTTAAGTACTTTTTTAGGAAACCTGTTTGCTATTATAATATAGTATACACCCATACAGTATTTCAAACAACGTTTACCCCGTATATATGTAACCCTTTCTGCAACTTCTCATCGGCTTTCTTTTATTCAACCATCTTCACTTCGTTACCAATTTCGACATCCAAACGTTTTAAATTGCAAGATAGAGGCGTTGCAATCACTTTTATTCGATCGAGTGTCATCGATTCGATGACACAGTGATTCGATGACAAGTGATTCGATTCGTCACTTTACTGTAGATAAACCAAATGTGTATACTCAGATACACCTTTCCCTTTCATTCATAATCAATTTCCTCTTTCATTCATAATCCATTTCCCTTTCATTCAAAATCCATTCCCATTTTCATTCATAATTTATTTTCCCTTTCATTCATAATCTATTTCCTTTTTCATTCATAATTTATTTTCCCTTTCATTCATAATTCATTTCCCTTTTCATTCATAATCCATTTTCCCCTTTCATTCATAAACCATTTAAATATCATTCATAATTTATTTTACCTTTCATTTATAATCCATTTCCCCCTTTCATTCATAATCCATTTCCCTTTCATTCATATTCCATTTCCTTTTTCATTCATAATTTATTTTCCCTTTCATTCATAATCCATTTCCATTTTCATTTATAATTTACTTTCCCTTTCATTCATAACCCATTTCCTATTTCAGTCATAATTTATTTTCCTTTCATTCATAATCCATTTTTCCCTTTCATTCATAAACCATTTAAATATCATTCATAATTTATTTTACCTTTCATTCATAATCCATTTCCCCCTTTCATTCATAATCCATTTCACCTCTCATTCATAATCCATTCCTCCTTACATTCATAATCCATTCCTCCTTACATTCATAATCAATTTCCCTTTCATTCATAATCCTTCCCCTTCATTCATAATCCACTTTCCTTTTCATCCCCATCAGTTACTTGGGTGCTTTAGAACTTTCTACATATATTTAACCTAATCTGCTACTCAGATATTATATTTATTTTAAACTATACCCGTAACTATTTTCCGCAGCGCTAATTCGCAATTAAACGCTGTTGCCCTGTCCGATCCTTTTAATTAAATACATGGTGTGCGTTCCCTCTTATCTGAAGTCAGCATTCCATGAATGCTAAATAAGTGTTTGCACTGCAGGGATAATTTTATCTTAATTATTGCTTAGTTAGGCTCAGCGGAAGACCGGAATGCTAAAATAGTACTTTATAAACATAAATCAAATCTGCTTCTGTTGTTCCATTCGTTCTTACTTTCTCTGTGCAGAGTGTATAAACAGCGAGTATAGAAGAGCAGTGTTTCTTTCAGGCATACATATGGAGAGAAGGGCTTACTCCCCCCCCCCCAGGAAGCATTTTATGATTATTTAGAGAATGCGATTTTGTGACTGTATGTAGTCCAAATTGCAATATTTATTGTTTTATTATACATATATATATATATATATATATATATATATATGAATATATATGTGTATATATATATATATATATATGCATATATATATATATGTATATATGCATATATATATATATATATATATGCATATATATATATATATATATATATATATAAGATTTAAAATGAAAAAAGAAAATATATATGTAGAATGATTGTGTTTACAGGGTTGCAGAAAGGTCAAGGGGGATTGCGACCCCTATTTCCTGGTTAGAAGCTGGCTTTGACTTCATGAAATCCATTTGACCTCATGAAATCCTTTGACTTCATAAAATTTCCATTTTTTTTTTTGTTATTTTGATCATTTTTATGTTGTCTGGGATTCGGCCATTTTTTTCCCACGGGCATGATCGATTGTTGTTTCGGGCGTGCAGAGTCTCTGGGAGCGTTTTCATGAAGTCAAAGCTAGCTTCTAACCAGGAAATAGGGGTCGCAATCCCCTTGACCTTTCTGCAACCCTGTAAACACAATCATTCCACCTGTATATTTTCTTTTTTCATTTTAAATCTTATATTTCAAGACTCTGATAGTGCGGCAATTTGCGCCTTTCTCTTTCTTGAATTTCATACTTTTTGGGATTGTATTTCTTTATATATATATATATATATATATTATATATATACACTACGTGACAGTAAAAATGAGACACCAAGAAGAAGTGGGCAGAAAATGATGAAAATCTACACACAGAGAGAGACAGTCCTTCCGAGAGGTTGGTGGTAGGGGAAGGAGGGTACGGTCCCTGTGGATGCGACCCCCACTGGGTTCCGGTCTAAATTGGGTGGCACTTCCCGACCGTCCAAACTGTTACCTTACACCTTTCTGGTAGGTCGGGCGGTCTGGGTTTCAACAACAACACAGAGAGAGACAGCAACGAACAATAAGTGATGTTTATTGCAACATGATACACCTATACACTGAGCGATAACACCGCCTGATCAGTAGGTTGTAGGACCACCGTGGGCGGCGATACAGGCAGCAACACGTCTAGGTACAGAGTCAATGAGCGTGCGAATAGTGTTCTCAGGGATGGCTGCCCATTCCCTATTAACCATTCGCCGGAGTTCGTCTCTTAAACGCGGCGGTGGCAGCACACTCAAGCGACGTCCAATCACGTCCCAGACGTGTTTGATTGGTGAGAGATAAGGGGAGACTGGAGGCCTTGCAGGGCATATTTGCTGATGCGTGCCGTGTGTGGTGGGCATTAACCTGCTGGTAAATAGCATTGGGCACTCTCTGAAGGAAGGGTAGTGTCACCGGCCGCAGCACGTCACCCACGTATCGCTGGCCCGACACAGTGCCCTCAATACAGCCCAGAGGTGGCCTGCTATCGTAGGCGATGGAACCCCAAACCAGAATGCTGCGTTGTCGCGCGGTGTGGCGTTCCACAAATGCGGCCGGATTGGACCTGTCACCACTTCGGGGCCCAGACTCATACACGGCGACTGCCATTGCTAAAACAGAAGCGTGACTCGTCTGAGAACACGGCCCTGTTCCATTCCGCCGTCCACGTGACTCTATCTCGAAACTATTACAAACGGAGGGCGTCTATGCTGTTGGGTCAATGGCAGTCTTCTTTTCGGACTCCAGGAGTGCAGGTCGCCGGCGACCAATCGGCGGATGTGGTCCTGGTCGATATGAGAACATCAAGGGTGTCCTGCACATGCTGCAAAACGGCGAAGGAAGTGGCCTCCTGGGCCGCCAAAGCTTACCGGCGTATGCGTCGTACCACGCGGTCTCAAACGTGCCTCTCAAACGTGCCATATGCCCTTGTTCCAAATATCTTCGCCACAGCTAGTGCACCGTGGACGCGTGTAGGTGGCTATCCGCTGAGGTTTGGCGTATGGACCAAACTGCCCTTCTGAGTCCGAACACCATACCCCTCATGAAATCGTCTCCCTGCTGGAACTGCCTAGGTTGTCAGCGGCCTGCCATTCTCTACTACTACACATTTCCTCTGAGACAAAATAAAATTGCAAAATGATTTGCCTGGCAGACAGAGCGACGCAACTATTGCCGATTCTGCAGGTTCCTTCCCTTCTATCTCACTCCACGTTCTCGGAACAGCTGCGCATTTCGCATCATTTACATAACTTTGGTGAGCTGCGTCTATCCTGCAATTTGCATATTTTTCTGCCCACTCCTTCTTGGTGTCTCATTTTCACTGTCACGTAGTATATATATATATATATAGTTTGAGCATTTATAATATTATATTATTGCTCAATCTGAGACAGGCATTTATTTGGGTTAATTAGAGTTAAATACTCAGACCCGAAGATGATAAATTCATCTTCATACATACTAATTATACTTTAATACTAATTAATACTAAATTAATCTTTGAATTTGTGCCGGTGCTGTTCTTTTCTATTATCGGCATCATGGTCGTGGTTTTGCTGCTGTGGTGATGTTAATATTGCACGTTTTCTTGAATTAATTATTTTTACTATTACATTTTTCTTTAAATTTGGATATATATTTGTTAAAATATGGATATATATTTTTATATTTATGTAAGGCAAATACACTCATTGACATAAAAATTTGCGCGCCAAGAAGTAATTATGGGATCGTAACGACACTTGGCATGAAGGTACGTGTCAGGCAGATATGCAAATTATTAGAAATACAGCGTGATTGCGCATTGCGTAATGCCACCAGAGGGCGTTGAACATTTTTTCTCCCTGGCGCACAAAAAAGGTACGCAGAGGCATTTTGCCTGCACTTAATCTGTTGCAGAGGGACGCTTTTTAACACTTTACAACAAAGTTGAAAAGTGTTTATTATGACTTTGTTCATTCTGTCTGTCTGTCTGTCTGTCTGTCTGTCTGTCCGTTAGCACGATAACTGCCGTAAAAATGAGTTTATCAAAATGAAATTTTAGTATGTTGTTCAGACGGTCTGTAGGACCTATGGGAATATAAATAAATAATATCACCCAATTAGTTTTTTATTGAACCCGGGTTGAAAAAATGAAATACATTGAACCCTATGGGACCTAATTTTTCAAACATTTTTTAAGTAAATTTAAAATTCACGAATTGCTTCGAAATTTTTAGGAAATATTCACATTATCCCATAGAATATATAAAAAAAAATTCAGTAAAATATGTTAAGTAGTTTTTTAATTAAAAAAATTATTTAATATAGGGAAAAAACAAATTCAATTAAATTCTGACTTTGGGATATCTTCCAGAAAGAAAAGAGAGAGATATTATATAATAAATATCTCTCCATTTGTTTAAACGTTTTGCATATGGGAGTGGCTTCATATTTTAAAATAAATTTGGTAGATAACAATTTTTTATTTTTTTTAAATTTTATATAACTCTTCTTGATAAATTTAATTGATGGCATTTTAAATGCACTTTCCTACGTCCTAGAGAGTTAAAATTTGGTACACAGCTTAAATTTGTTGAACATTTTATTCGACAAAAATTTGATGGATCTTTAAATATAGATCATACATTTTTTTCGAAATGGCCTGAAAATAATCCCCGTTCACTTCTATAAATCATTGGTGTAATATTGTTAAAAATTCTGATGTGGACAGCACATGTCTTTCTCTGCAGACTCATATTCGTTCTCTTTATTTATTCAATGATAATTTGAGTTTATCTGCACAACATAAGTATTTTAAATGACATTGAATTTACACGTTAAACTTAAATTTGGTTCTCATTTGATAGCTGGACTTATTGTCAAAGGTGGCGTAGTGAAAACGCGAAAAAACTAGAATATCTCAAGAACGGCTAGTCCTAGAGTAATGGGGTTAGTCTTATTCTTTTTGTTGTCAAAAATCACATATAAAATAGGAATTTAATTGATATAATTGAGCACACGTAGTCTTTTATTTTTATATATAACGATTTTTGCTGGCCATTTCGCAAAAATAGCCCGTTCCTTTTTCCCGAATCGTAGTAGAATAACCTACAAATGATTTATATACAAAATTTTGTTAAATTTGGTATATAAATCACTTGTAGGTTATTGAAATATTATACTCCAAATTTTGTTAAATTTGGTTCATTAGTTTTCAGCTAGAGTGGATAAAGGCAATTTCTGCGGCCATTTCGCAAAGAAGGCAGATTCTTTTATTGCGAATCGTACTATAATCTAATGAACATCAGGATTTCCCACAAAAAACATACCTACCAAATTGTATGAAATTCGGTCCATTAGTTTTTCAATTAGAGTGGATGTAATATCCACACAGACACACAGAAACATACACAGATACACCCTTACACACACAGACGTCTTCCTAAAAGTAGTTTTTTCGTGTTCTAGAAGTCCCAAAACGTGTAGATCCTTTGAAAATTCGAGTTCCGATCTTCGGCACGATTCCAATACTTTGAGTACATACACATACACATATATATTATCTGTGAATTATCTGTGTATCTAAATTCCGTGCCTATGCAATTACAATAGTTGTGATTTTAAATGATCCCTAAACTTTTATTATTTCTTCAAGGAAGCCTAATTTTAACATATGCAGAATGCAAATATCTCAAGCGATTGTAAGATGAATTACATATAAATTGCTGAATTTTTTTCACACAAAATTATTTAGCTCTGGAGTCTGAAATACAAGTTATATGAATGAAATATTCATTGATTTTGCATAAAGAATCAGATGATTTATATTTCGATACAGTTTTAAATATTTAAGTATAATAAATTACTGTAGTACTGTGATAATGTAAAAGATATTACCACTGAATGAATCACATTTTAGAAATTTTTAAATGAAATTACATTTCAGTTGGAAAGTGTTTCATAATCAATGCTTATGCATGATTGATCTTTCTTGTTTTAATACTGATGTCGTTACGATGCCATCGAAGACAATATGATCAGCTGTCAGAGTTCGAGAGGGGAAGAATCATCGGAATGATGGAATCCGAGTGGTCAGCTTGACCAGTAGCTCACCTCCTAGGCCGTTCTGACTTTACTGTGACGAGGTCTTGGGACGAGTGGACGAGAGAGAGGTCGAATACACGGCGGCCAGGCTCAGGACGCCCTCGGAAGATCAATAGCCGAGAAGACCGTCACATCACCCGACACGCACGCACAACGCCAACTGCATCATTGTCCGCCATCCGGACACAGGCAGCACCTTTACTAAGGACCCCTGTGTCTGTCCGTACCATCGCGAGGCGCCTAGCTGAAGGACATTTGGTATCGCGGTGCCCATTACGTAGTGCTGCCAATGATACCCACCCACCATCGCCTTCGTTTGGAGTGGTGTCGCGCTCGACGCGATTGGACAGCAACCGAATAGAACCAGGTCATCTTCAGCGACGAAACGAGATTCCATTTGGGCAGTGATGAAAACCGTATGTATGTGTGGAGGATCCATGCTGAACGCCTCAATCCTGCCTTCGCTTTACAGCGGCACACAGCTCCCACAGTTGGTGTGATGGTATGGGATGCCGTTGGCATACGACACCTGGTCACCTCTAATATTGATCCACGAAACCATGACAAACCAGCGGTACATTCGTGAGATTCTTTAGCCACATGTGTTGCCACTCATGACCGGGCTCCCAAGGGACATTTTTCAACAGGACAATGCTCGGCCACACACAGCAAGGGTGTCACAAGAATGCCTTCGCCACATTACCATCCTTCCCGATCCCAAGATTTGTCACCGTTCGAGCATGTCTGGGATCACCTGGGACGGCAAGTTGGACAGCCTACAAGTTTGGTCGAACTAGAGGCGCGCTTACAACAATTGTGGAAATGAGATGACGCAGGACACCATACAGGTCCTGTATGCCTCAATGTCCGCCCGTATCACATCGTGTATTCACGCTAGAGGTGGCCCAACAGGGTACTAGAACCTCCATTCATTTGTAGTTTTTCCTGAAATAAATAATCCTTTTGTTTTGATTTTGTAATCACTTACTTATATCAACGTTGCATCACATATATAAAATTTTGTTCGATTTCTTGGGGCGCAAATTTTTATGGCAATAAGTGTAGAAAACTTGTCACTTTCATTCCCCCCCCCCCCCCGATTAAAAAGTCCTGAAAGCAACACAGTACAAAAATCCTTAAGCACCTCATACCTTGCAAAGACAGATTCATGAGTCACGTTAGATTGATCTACAGTAAAGTGATGATGCCCAATCGAACAAAAATGATTGCAGCGCCCTTAGTGGAGAATTGAAAAGTTAAGATAACGGACTTGAAACAAATCGGGATAGGCAAAATAGCCCATTGCAAACTTGTAATTGTTTAACTCTTATAAATCGACACCATGAACAAAAAAGCCGTGCATACAGATTTCAATAAAAAACTGTCAGAAAATTGTATCATCAAGGACAGCTCTTTTTACCACTTTACAACATAGTTGAAAAGTGTTTATGACTTTGTTCATTCTGTCTGTCTGAATGTCTGTCCATTAGCAAGATAACTGCCGTAAAAATGATTTTATCAAAATGAAGTTTTACTATGTTGTTCAAACGGTCTGTGGGACCTATGGAAAAATAAATTAATAATATCACCTAATTAGTTTTGGATTAAACCCGGATTGAAAAAATGAAATACATTGAACCCTATGGGACCTAACTTTTGAAACAATTTTTAAGCGAAGTTAAAATTCACAAATTGCTTCGAAAGTTTTAGGAAATATTCAAATTATTCCATAAAAAAATATGATAAGAAATTTCAGCAAAATATATTAGGTAGTTTTTTAAATAAAAATTAAAATAATAATTATCACACATATTATATGAAAAGATCGCATGACCCACTTCAAAATAAAATATGGCATCTATCTTGTGTGAAAATCGTGATTTTTAAAGTTATTTTTAATTGATATTTAGTGTTGTATCCGTCCTAAAATCGTTTTATTTTTGCTTAATTTCTGTGCATCTGTATTCTGAAACAACGCAATTACAATATATTTGAGTTTAAATGAAAGTTTTGCGTTTACCTGAATGGTATTAAGTTTTTAAATAAATAAATTATAGTAGTATTGTGAGAATGAAAGGAATGAAATAAAAGTGGATGAATGAAATACAGTTTTTGCATAGAGATCCAGGCGATTTATATTTCAATGACGTCATTTGAATATAGTTAATTATTTTTCGATGAAGTTTTAAGTTTTCAAATGCAATAAATTATTGTATTATTGTGATAATTTAAAAAATATTACCGCTGAATATATCGCATTTTAGAGATGTTTAAATAAAATTGCATTGCTGTTGGAAAGTGTTTCATAATCAATGCTTTGTGCATGATTGATCTTTCTTGTTACTTTATATGGCTGTATCTGAGAAATTATATACAGAAATATCATGCAGATTATTATATGGCAGTATTGTATGTCAATATTTTTATTTGTCAAGCCTAACACTTTTTATTTTCTCTGCAATACAGATAATTCAAACACTAGTCTGCACAACGAAATTCATTGTGATCATCAGAATTGATCTTTCTTGTTTATTGAATTGTTATTTATCAGAATTGATCTTTCTTTCTTCGATTGATCTTTCTTGTTTTATTTTGAAACCGGTTGACATTTATTATTATTAACTTTCTATACTGTTATTAACGAAATACTTTTATTGCAAAAACGTTATAGTTTAAACTACACGATACATGCTATGCTATAATACATGATCTACGATAAATGATATGGTATGATACATAATCCACAATACATGACATGCTATTTTAAAATGTCAAAATATGTCCATGTATTGACATAAATCAGACATTGAATAAGTACAATTCATTGGCTTGACCCATCTGTTACTAACTAATAAATTTAATTTTTAAAGAATGCATGGTGTTAAAAGTTAATGGTTTAAATTCACTATATAATAAAAATTCTGATATCGGCAACACATGACTTTCCTTATATAATGCAATAAATTTACTCTTTTTAGAGGCTAAAAAAAATCTGATGTGGGCAGCACATGACTTTCCTTATATAATGCAATGAATTTACTACTTTTACAGTAAAAAAAAAATAGATTATTATTATAGTAGATATTTATATTTTTTCCAAGATATTAAATTTTTGTCAATGAGTCGTCATTTTCATTAATTTAGCGTCATTTTTATCCATTTGGCGAGTAATAATTTAATTTAGCAACATTGAAAAAGTCGCCAAGTTGGCGACATTCCACCAAATTCGTCGCCAAAATCTCGTCAAGCGTTATGGACGAAGAGATAAGTTATTCTTACAGCGGATAAATGACTATTGGTGTTCAAATACAAAAGTATTACTCAAAGTATCTTTTTTCATGAATGGAACGAGCTAGATCCCACGAGAATGATGTCACCCAATTTATCGCATGGTATTACATATGAAAAGTGAACATGTGTCTCAATAGGAAATATTTTTTTTTATTTTATATGACCTTTTAATAATTTTTTTTTAAAAATGCGCAATATCTCGAGAAAGGTTTATGTTAACGTTCTAAAATTTACGTCAATCGTTTTCTAATGAAAAATTACATCATAAGAAATGTCTATTTGCGTAACTTTATTAGCGGTTTTGATTTTTTGACGATTTTTCAAAATTTCACTCGAAAATTTAGGGGGGTTCTGAACATTCGATTGCGTGTAAAAACAATGAGCTTCCAGTGTTTACGGATTGTGATTTTTGTACCAGGCCCACGAGAATGATGTCACCAAATTTATCGCATGATATTATATATGAAAAGTGGGCATATTTCACATTAGTTAATATTTTTATGTGATTTTTTGATAAATTCATTTGAAAAATGTGCAATATCTCGAGAACGGTTCATACTAGCATTCTAAAATTTGTGTCAATCGTTTTCTAATGAAAAATCACATAAAAAATAACTTTTCGCGTAACTTTATGAAGGGTTTTGATTATTTTATGATTTTTTCAAAATTTCACTCGAAAATTTAGTGAGATTCTGAACATTCGACTGCGTTTAAAAACAATAGGATTCCAGTATTCACGGATTGTGATTTTTGTACCAAATTTTGTTCGAATCACTTCATTAGTTCGTGAGATATCGTTTCCACAGACTCACTGACACACACACACACACATACTTTAACTCACACGCACGCACACACACACACACACACGCACACACACACACACAGATCATCTCAAAAACGTTTGATTCCTATTCAAGGATGCTTGAAACGTGTTCTTCCGTCGAAAACTCGAATTCGAATTTTCGATCCTGTCATAATACTTTCCTTATGCATTATACTATGTATATAAGGAAAGTAATAATAACTTTACGCACATTGCACTTTTAAGGGAGACAGGGAGACATATCCCTCCACCTCCTCAAACCCCTCCAATTCCCAAGACATATTACGCACCATTAGCGGGCTAATGCATGTTTTGGTGCGTATTTAGAGCATATATCGTCTTCTTAGCAAGCAGGGACAACCGCGCGTGTTTGCCGTCTGTGAACAACTTCGCCTTTTGAAAACTTGATGAATTAATTCAATTAATCTCTGCTTTAAATCCCTGACAATGCCAGTTATATATTTTAATTAAATATATGTATAATCATAAGCATTTATCAATTATCAAATAAAAATATTTTTATTGTCGCACTTCTATTTGCTTTGTTTAAACGATTAATTGAAGAAGGTATTTTTTTATGAACATGTAAAATGTTTCTTTAAGTCTCCAGAAGGGAAAAACACATTTACAGGCAACATTTCTATTACGTGAATATAGGGATGACATAATTTAACTTTCGGAGGAACGGTTGCCAGATTTGGTGATATATCGCCATCTTGGCGACTCTTTAAATATACTGGAACTTTCTTGAAATATCGAATATTCTTGGAGATACGAGCCTCTTACGGACATTTCTACGGAGAGTATATAAAAGAAGACATCGCTCGGTTGGAAAGTAGTTGACGTGGTGCGAACTATATTGAATTACGAGACCCGTCAGTGTTTTAAAAATAGTATCTGCTATGCTGTGAATTATCTGAGAATTTAATTGATGTGTCTGCTTTTAAATAAAAGTGTTAGCTATCCAGAAATTTGGACTCATTCTTGTATCCTGAGGGTACAACCACGATTCCAGAGGATACATCGTAACAGTATTTATATGTATCTTGAAAGTGTTATCACTAAACCCAACTTCATTATCATTTTTTTTAATATGCTTGGTTTAATTTTCATCCTTACGAAACTCAACCTAAAAATATAACACGGAAAACAGGTAGTTTATCTATACATTAAATAAAACTGCTGCTTATATGAGAATTAAGTTTCTAATACTCCTTTAAAAAAAGTAGGAATAAGAAAATTATGTAACTATAATTTTTTCGAGCGCGTGTTCACTTCTTGTCCGTAAGTCAAAAGCAGAATATATTCTTAATAGCCGCTAATTCTTAGTGGATGTTAAGAAATTGTAAATAAACTTTTATTTAATGTGTAGGTGTCAAATTTTGTGACCACTACCCACATTTCTCACACGAAGCTTGGGTGTAAATGGCTGGTATGGGATATAGATGCATAAAGAATCAAAACAGAGATCTACACTCCATATATTGACTTTCAAATCGATACAAACTTTCAAATCGATGCAAACTTTCAAATCGATAAAAACGTTCAAGTTGATACAAACTTTCAAATTGATACAAACTTTCAAATCGATACAAACTTTCACATCAATATAATTCTCCGGAAACTGAAATATTGATAAACTTTGCAAACTTAATATGCCACGGCTGAACACCATAAATAATACCATCGTTTCTTTCGCATCTCAAAAACACTTTCTGAGATATATGGCATGTAAAACAAAAGTCTTAACAAAACGAGCATATAGTAAAATTCCGCGCAGAAAGTACAAAGCACTTTTTCCTTGAGAAAACCACCGAAAATCAATTGAAAAAATAAACTTTGAGTGTTTCTGATGTGGTTCTACATTCGTCGAAATTCTTCGAGAGAAAATGTCAATTTTTTTTTCTTTCTTCTATTTTTTTAGGGGGGGGGAATTGACACGAGAAAAGAAAACTAATATGCCAGGGATGAGAATAAGAAACAACAATATGCTGGCGTTCGATCCGTTCAGTTTCTATTGCAAATAAGTTTATTTCTGATTTTTTTTTCGTTATTATTATCATGAAATGTGTAAAAGTCCTTGATACATCTGTCAGATAACATGGAACGGATAATAAGCATTGAGAATCTAATAAAAATATCCGAAATAAATAATGGATCAATATATAAAACGTCAATAGTCGACGTTTGGGAAATTTAATACGTGGATAAAATTATAAACCGATATTTCGGTAATATTAATTTTAGAAACGGGAATACCGATATTGATGCCGGTAGTTTTGGATTTTTAATTATTATCAGGAACTCATGCAAAAAAATTAGAAAACATTTGATAAATAACAAGGCTTTTACTGTAATTTAATTTTTAAGGGCAATGTATTTTAACATATATATTTAAACATGAACAAAGAAAATTGATAAAATAACAAATCTATATAATATTTGTCTAACGTATTTGTGTCCTTCCAAACTCTTCAGAACAGTGTTTCTTTCAGGCACACCAGAGACGATTATTCGCCCCCCCCCCGGGGGGCATTTTACGTTAATATAATTTCTATTTATGTGACAGTCTTTAGATATATTTATGTAGGACAAATGGAAATTTTGCCCCCCCCCCCCTAAGGTTTCATTTGCCCTCCCCACCCCCTCCCGACCAAAAAGTCCTGAAAAAAACACTGCTCCAGAAGGTGTCCTATCAAAACTTCTTTGTATCCTTCAAAACCATCCTGTAATCTAGCAGGATGAATCCTTTCGCCCTTATAATATTGACCACGGAACAGAACCTAATGGAACCGGAATTTCGATTTCTCCTCCGCGGACGGACAAGAAATGGAATGAGCTCAGAAATATCTTTCCAGTTCCCTCAGAACCCCAAGGTGGCCTACCAGAAACATTTGCACGCTTATAATAGCGACTATACCATGGGGTGGGACTGCCCAGTCGTTAGCTTGCGGGGCTTGCACTCTGACCACCCGAATTCGATTCTCGACTCTGCCCAAACTGCCCCCGTGTTCACGCGGAATACGGGCACGTTAAATATGTGGGTCCGCAAATCCTTCCGAGAGGTTGAT
Organism: Amaurobius ferox; assembly: GCA_951213105.1. Taxonomy (NCBI): domain Eukaryota; kingdom Metazoa; phylum Arthropoda; class Arachnida; order Araneae; family Amaurobiidae; genus Amaurobius; species Amaurobius ferox. Next base: position 84,126,418 of record OX578152.1, on the reverse strand, counting down.
GGTAGGGGGAGGAGAGTACGGTCCCTGTGGATGCAGGCCAAACTGGGTTCCGGTGTAAATTTGGTGGCACTTCTCGGTCGTTCAAACTGATATTTTACACCTTCGGATAGGTCGTACGGTCTAGGTCGAAGAAGAAAAAGAATATCGACCACAGGGGGTTGGGCAGTCCAGTGGATTGCACTCAGGTGACCAGAGTTCGATTTCCGGCTCTGCCTAAACTGTCCCCGTGTTCACGCGAAGTTACGGGCACGTTAAATATGTGAGTCCGTAAGTCTTTCCGAGAGGTCGGTGGTAGGGGACGGAGAATGTCGCCCTGTGGATGCTGCCCACACTGGGTTCCGATCTAAATTGGGAGGCACTTCCCGGCCATCCAAACTCCTTTGGGTGGGTCGAGCGGTCTGGGTCGATAAAAAAGAAGAATATCGACCACAGGACTAAACCGTGATGAGCCAATTTTCTATTAGGTCGACAATTTTCAACACAAAGCAAGCACCCTGCATTGTTAAACAAAATTAAACGTATTAAAAAAATATTGCAACTAAATATTTTAAGAATGTTAGTTTCCCTGTTTTCTTGGACAGGCTTAAATAGTAGTCTAAAAATAATAAGGTAATATAATAATAATAACGTTAGTACCCGTCTTGAAGCGGTGGGGGGGGGGGGGAGGTGGGTCGGCTAAAAACAATGAAAAGCACCCTACAAAGAGAAATAATTGCAAAAATGGCAAGATATTGTAAAAAACTTGAAAGTATATGATAAAAAATTAATAGGATACAAAGTTTTAACGGATTAATATTTTTTATCTGGAAGATTTAAATGTTAAACAAAACAATATTCCAAAAACGCTTTTCTTTATTAAATACTAAACTGAACCATTTCACAGCACAGTTCCTAATTAACATACGTTCATTAAAAAATGAAAAAAAAAGACCGGCTCGCTCAATAATGCGTGAATAATATTAATTCTTGCATTGTTATTAAGAAATTCATAGAGCAAAAAAACATTAGAAAATAATAGTTAAGCTTCCAATCTAACAATTTGATAAATATGAAATACTGGGTAATACCGAAACAGTAATATTTTCTTATCAGAACTGGTATTAAAATTGTGGTGTTATTTTTTTAAGCTCACCGAAATGTGGGGTTAATTGATAATATCATATCCTGGTCACGGCACCAAAATGCGGTATTATTAAATAACACCGAATTTTGATTTTCTGCCTTATATCCATAAGACCTTGTATCCATTACAACACTCGTCCGCATATTCAATGCCCAATAGTTCGTTTCAATTGAAACTATAGGAGCAGATTAACTATCATGTAAGGCCCGACTAAGCCTAACTGGGGTCCGGGGCAGACATTCCTCAAGGAGTCCCCCTTCACCTCTCGATATATATGAAATGAAAAAAAAATTGTTCAATACATTCTAGAGAAAGATATACAGATTATAGTTCTTACACATTTTAATGGAATTTAAATTATTCGCAACTTTCTTATAATAGTCAAGATGCCAACATGTTAAATTAGTACGATTAATCCCTATAAATCCCTGAAATAAATCTATCCCCTGGAAAAACCCATTCCGAGGGCATACATTTTATATTCACGAAACAGCCGTTGATTTTTCGTTATTAAAATTGTCTAATTTTGGGGGCGCTTTGATGCGGGGGCGCATGCCCCTGAGTTAGTCAGGCCTTGAGTTCATGCGACTGTCTATCTAAATGATGAACTTCTATTTTAGTCAACATTTCTTACATTACTCAAAAGCTTTATGTTCCCAAAAATCAATCAATAATAATATATATATAATGTATTTCACATACCTCAAATATAATCTCCTATCTTTCAAGGTCTTGAAAAACTTCCGCCTTCACATCATAGTACTTAGGATCCCAGACTTTCTAGAATTGCACTATCCAGTTCCAGATTGTACAGGTAGGAAATATATAGTTGGACCAAAATTCGATGCCTCTTTTCAGTCAGTTCTTTAATTCAATTTGGCACAGATCGAATTTATATCTTCGACAACTCGGCACTTTTCAAAATCAGGCACGTCTTAGTTCTCTGAAAAAGGTCAGAGGAGATGCAAAATGCAGACATTTCATTCTCATCAACACACGCAACAACGTCCGTACACCTAACGCCAAATATCAGTGATTAGTTGAACTAAAATAATACTTATACACATATTCACTCATACATTCTTATACAATTATCTTTACATCCATTTTTCATTAATCCCAATCGACAATAGGAGCCGTAAAACATGCAACGAATTCTCATATCTTAATGATAGCAACAATTTACACAAAATAATTCTGCACTTTATCAGCTTCACTGCAAATCTCTTGTCTGTGATAAAATTATTAATCACAGCAACAGTTTCATTGAACGCAATTAGCAGTAACATCAATCTGTCTCATTGTGCCCGTGTTCTCAATTCATGAGAGAATTTTGATTAAATGGCGAAAGTGGATAAGAGATTAATGAGGATGGAAATTGCAGCAGTATATCACAAATAGAATTCAGGTGTATAGTATTCTCATATGTATATCATTATTTTATTAAATTTATTATCATTATTTAATTTATTTATTTGATTTTATATATATATATATATTCAAAATGAAAAGAGGTATGGATGGATGCATTGTACCAAAAGATGGCCGGAGGGGGGGGGGGGGGTTGTGACCCCATCACCCCGGTTAAGCGTGCTTTGTGTCGCGATAACACTCCCGGAGAGCCGGTACATTGCAAAATAGAATACGAATGTATCAAGTTTTAAGATGAAAACCAGACATTATACACAAACAAATATGAGAGAAAATTGTCGAGATCCAGCCATAACCGGGGTGAGGGGGTCACAACCCCCCCCCGGCTATCTTTTGGTACAATGCATCCATCCATACCTCTTTTCATTTTGAAAATATTTTTAATCCTCTTTTTAGTGCAGCTTTGCGCCTTTTAAGTGTGATTTCTGATAAATTTTTATTATTATATTTCACGGTATTTTCATATTATATATATATATATATATATATTCCTTACTATAATATACATAGTGATTCAAAACAGATGTGTCAAACTTTACGAGGTTGTAGTACACACCAAACCTGCTGCAGCAGGTGCAATGTTTCTATTGGCGATTTCCCCAAACGCTTGCAGAATTTCATATTCGCACGTTGTTCTTCAAACGTAATTTCCGTTTTCGACGATCGCGAATGACTACAGTTCACTAACACGCATTGTCGGGAAAAACCCTGCACTGCGAACCTGCTTCTTCCTTTTCATATCTCGCGTCACATGTGCCTCTACGACACGGTAAAATAGTTCCCTCCTCTCCTCCAATCAGGGTTGGAGATATCAGAACAGTCTCCGAACTTTTTTATCCTACCTTATATATATAAAATATTGATTTTAAATTATTGATTATTGATTAGATTATTGATTTTAATTAATTAATAAGAATTTTTAGAAATAGATGGGAATTCAAACTAATTAATAAACAGATGGTATATTAAGTATGTTTCAATAGAGTATGTATGTTTTTCAATCTGTCCCACTTGGCGACAAACCTGACAATTTTTTAAAAATGTCGCAAAATGGACAAACAAGACATTGTGAAATTGTCAAAAATTCAGTAAGTCATAAAATATACAGTAGTAATTACATTAATTTTGTTTTTATAACTCCTGTCGCTTTCCGAAAATTATTAATTTAATATTATTTATTCAAAATACAGAAAGTTTCACTATTTGTGGGGCAGCCAAGTCTTGTTTATGGTTCTATGGGAATGTAAATTAGTGTTATGTTAGAGAATGGTGTAGTATTATATTTTGAGTGTCGTTTACGAAATAGCTATATTGAATGGGAGATTTTCTGGCTTACATGTGTCAATGGATATTAGAAGCGCAAGTTCTACAGGCGGGTGGATGGGAGGTAATCTTTTGCAAATTTACCCCGTCTCATGACGAACTTACACTTCTAGTTATAGATAGTTTTGTCATTATATTTATTAGAGGTACTTGAAGTATGTCTAGCGATTGTGAAGTAGATGAAAAACCATCTTTAGTGTCAGTAACATAGGATTTTTTCCCATTTTTTTATCAATTCCATTTCCGTAAAAGAACCTCTTTTTGGAAAGAATGTGACATGTTTTTGAAATGATGCACACTTTTGGAAGAGAGTGTACACTTTTTGAAAAGAGTGTACAGATTTTTGGAAAGAGTGTACAGTTTTCTGGGAAGAGTGTGTGAATATTTCATAATTCTGTTAAAGTGGAAATTGCGGCATGTAAAACAATGTTTAACGTCCGATCATTCCATGTCGCCTTATTTTCAACTTTTTCAGCGGAAAAACAATTAAGCACTTTAAGGTAAAAAAATCTGATGTGGGCAGCACATGACTTTCCCTCCGTGTTCATGCGGAGTACGATCACGTTAAACATGTGGGTCCGAAAGTCCTTCCGAGAGGTTGGTGGTAGGGAAAGGAGGGTACGGTCCCTGTGGATGCCTCCCCCACTGGGTTCCGGTCTAAATTGGGTGGCACTTCCCGACCGTCCAAACAGTTACCTTACACCTTTCTGGTAGGTCGGACGGTCTGGGTTTCAACAACAACAACATGACTTTCCCTGCAGACTTACATCCACGTTCCCTTTATTTTAATTCAATTTAATTCACTTTTAATTCAACTTTCGTTCTCATTTGGTAATTGGACTTATTTTCAAAGGTGGCGTAGAGAAATTTTGAAAAAACTAAAATATCTCGAGAAAGGCTAGTCCTAGTGTAATGGGCTTGATCTTATTATTTCCTTCGTTAAAAATTACGTATGAAACAATCATTTAATGGAGATATTTGAGCACACGTAGTTTTTTATTTTAGATTTTGACGATTTTTGCAGGCCTTTTCGCAAAAAAAGACAGGTTATTTTTTTTAATCGTACCAAAATCTAATCTGTACCAGGGTAACCCACAGGCGACTTATTTGCCGAATTTTATGAAATTCGGTCCATTAGTTTTTCAGCTAGAGTGGATATAGGCAATTTTTGCGGGCCATTTCGCAAAAAAAGGCGGGTTCTTTTATCCCGAACCATACTAAAATTAATCAGCACCAGGGTCGCACCCAAGTGACTTACCAAATTTTATGAAATTCAGTCCTTTAGTTTTTTAGTTAGAGTGGATACATACATTGCACAGACACACAGGCAGACACACAGACAAACAGATACACAGACAGACACACAGACAGACACACACACAGACGTCTCGCTAAAAATAGTTTTTTTGTATTCTAGAGGTCTCGAAACGTGTTGATCCGTCGAAAACTCAAGTTGTGATTTTCGGTATGATTCCAATACTTTCCCTCTATACATTACCATGTATTGCAGGGAAAGTAAAAATCAATTAATTATAGCATTTATTTCAATGATTTGATTTAAAACATAGCCAGCAAACGATTTCGGTATTTAAACGGTAACTCGGTTACCGTACTTACACCAATGGAATAAAAATTAAATTCCCTGATAAAAAATAAGAAAAAAGAAAGGTTCATAAGAACTGTTGATCTTATACGAATAGAATTAATTACGAAAAAATTTAAGATGTTTTTTTTTCTGCGCATGATGCTTTTTTCTGCGCATGATGCTTTTTCTGCGCATGATGCTTTTTTTTTGCGCAATAATGCTTTCACCTGCGCAGCGATTTATAAATGGTTCGAACAAACACCCAAGATTTAAAAATTTTCTCATTACTCATAAGTCAAGTCCTACGTGTACGTAATGTTATAGGTTCCCAACTTCAGTTTGGGCTGTGTATTTCATCTCTTAATCAGCCAATCCGTCTCACTCAGCTGCAAATTAAAAGTAAAAACAGTTCTCTTTCTGTAAAAATATATTCAAATATTTTAGCTTACAAAATTAACCAAATGAAATACATTGACACGGACGTGTCACGGGGTCTGATCTGCACCTAATTCCATGACTTTACGCCGCTTTTGCTATTCACTACGCTGCGAACAGACACACATACATTCAATATTATTATTGTAGTTAATTTCTATCATTATATCAATTGGAGTTCTTTACAATATATCTCTGGCTATTGGTGACGTACATAGAAACCATCTTTAGCGTCAGTAACCAATTTTACTTTCCCTGTAATCCATGGTAATGTATAGGGGAAGTATTGGAATCATGCCGAAAATCGCAACTCGAGTTTTCGACGGATCTACACGTTTCGAGACCTCTAGAATACGAAAATACCATTTTTAGCGTGACGTCTGTGTGTGTCTGTGTAGCAGATTTTGTATCCCTTTTAACTAAAAAAATAATGGACCGAATTTCATAAAATTGGGTAAGTAAGTCACTTGTGGGCGAATCTGGTACTGATTAGTTTTGGGTACGGTTCGGGATAAAAGAACCCGCCTTTTTTTTTGCGAAATGGCCCGCAAAAACTTGTATCCACTCTAGCTAAAAAACTAATGGACCGAATTTCATAAAATTCGGTAGATAAGGCATTTGTGAGTCACCCTGGTACTGATTAGATTTTGGTATGATTCGAAGAAAAATAACCTGCCTTTTTTTTGCTAAATGGTCAGCAAAAATCGACAAAATCTAAAATAAAAAACTACATATGCTCAAATATATCCATTAAATGCTTGTTTTATACGTAATTTTTAACGAAGAGGCTAAGATCAACCCCATTACACTGGGACTAGCTGTTCTCGAGATATTTTAGTTTTTTCGTATTTTCTCTAGGCCACCTTTGAAAATAAGTCCAGTTATCAAATAAGAACGAAAATTAAATTAAAATGAATTAAATTTAATTAAAATAAAGAGAACGTGAATATAAGTCTGCAGGGAAAGTCATGTGCTGCCCACATCAGATTTTTTACTTTCTCATATTTACGTAGAATTTTGAAAGTATTATTTTCACGAAACTTTCGATTTCGAGATTCTGATACCAATATATGTTTTAAAACCTCCTGAAGAAGTTTTTGACTATTTGAGTGATGTCCGTCTGTTTATTTGTCTGTGGTCTTTCACCAAATTTTATATCCGGCTTTATTATCAAACGATCTAGAACTAGATATAATTTTGTTTTCAAATTCGAGCGAAAACTTCGAAATTTATTTGAAATTTTATATTTTTTTTAACATGGTAGCGTAGGACAAAATTTGGCATAATCATGCACTGACGCAATCATGGAATCATAATATATCAGTTGGAGGACTTTACAATACGTCTGGCTGTTTGTGACGTAGATGAAAAACCATCTTTAGCGTCAGTAACTTAAAGAACTCTTTTCCGATTTCTTATCATTTCCATTTCCGTAAATGTACTTTTTTTTTCTCTTGAAAGAGTACACTGACATAAAAAAAAATTTCTCAATAGACTTGCCAATAAAAATACTGACTTGAACATATGTCACTGGGAAAGAACCGAAATGGGAAAAACTCTCTGGCATAAAAAAATGAAACCATTTTCGAATTGTTTATGAATTGTTGTACCAGAATTCTGCTGCTCAATTTTTCTCCTCGCAATTCCCGTTGGGCTTTTTGCAGCAGCAGTATGTCAGAAAGTGTAAGGCTATGTAGAAAAGAATTTGTAAAATTTTTATCTAATGCAGCGTACCAAAGAAAAAAAAACCTCACGTGAACATCACTTGACTTTTCCTACATACTCAAAATTATTTTTCCTTTTCTTTCTGTGAGTATATTAATTGTTTTTTCGTACTAAATTACACATAAAATGATTTTTTTTTTAAATTTCTTATCTTATTACGTCGAATTTGCAATTTCAAGATATTTATCGTCCTCACTTGGCGACTTGGCGTATTTTAAAATGGCGTCAAAACACAGAGATTAGGAGTACAGTACAATCTCGATAATCCGGCAGTTCCATTCTCCACTAATTCGACACCATTATGAGTGAGGTAGCGGGCGACTCTTTTCATATCACGTGATATTCGCTTTCATTTTCGAATAAAACGTTCGTCAAACTGTGGCGAGTCTGATATAAAAGAGACAAATATCTATAGAAAAAACGATTTCTTCAAACAATAATTTCTTCACACCAAATAATAGCCTACAAAAGTACAATTTGTATAAGATTATATTACATACATATAGATGTGCTTTATACATATTTCATTATAGTAAGTTCAATTATAGGCATATGGTGACAACTTACGTATTAAATATTTTGTTTGTCTACTATTCCTAAGATCCGAGAATCTGAAAAATCCAGTGATCTGACACTAGGTGGTTTTTAATGCCCTTAATGTTGATGGCCCAATTACTGGGATTATACTGTAGTTCATTTTGCTCTGTTGTTAAAATTTACATGTAAAGCAAGCGTTTCGTTTCAAGTATTTACACATATTGATTGTTTTATTAAGAAAATAAATAGCTTGGGTAAAAAATCTAAAAGAAATTAATCTTTTTTTATTCGTTTTGATAGCGATTGTGATATAATTGAAATTAAGCTTATGGAAATATCAATGTAATAGAATGTTAAATGAAGGTAATGACTAGCAAAATCGAAAGTAATTCGAACGAATGATTTTCGATTTTACTAGAACTATCGAAAATTAACTTTTTATTTTACTAAAACTAATGATGTAGTGTATACAATTTATTTTTTACATTTGAATTAATATATATATATATATATATATATATATATATATATATATATATATATATATATATATATTGGTTATAATTTTCTCATATACTAAGGCATAACTTGTAATTTAAAAAATGTATTACAGAAAAGGATTAAAGAAAAATTTCAAAATTTAAGTAAAAACTGATCTAGAAAATATTTTTTTTAATTCTGATGATCACAATAAATTTCATTGTGCAGACTAGTTATAGAATTATCTGTACTGCAGAGAAAATAAGAAGTGTTAGGCTTGACAAATAAAAATATTGACATATAATATTGCCATATAATAATTTGCATGATATTTCTGTATATAATTTCTAAGATACAGCCCTATAAAGTAAAAGACTAAAGTTGATGAGAAAAGATTACAAGGAATATTTTTTCGGATCCAAAAAGAAAATCATGATTTCTTTGCAATGAAGAAAAATCAAGATGTTTTTACAACAATTACACATTCGGAGAGTACAGAATTATAATATTTACTTTCTCATATACTATTGTACAGAAGAAGTATTGATTCCCCGAAATTGGTGAACTGCGCATTAGATATAAATAGTAATAAAATAGTATGTTTCAGTACAAATCAATAATCAATCAATCAATCTCCATAAGACCAACCCATTTCATTTTCAACTTGACTGTGCCTCACCACGGAAATTAATACGCATTATAAGATAAGAAAACTAAATATAAACTTTTTTTTATAAATGCAGGATACTATAGATCTCAAAAGTAAGTTGCTGATTATAGCAATAGCTCTCTTGTATCTGCCCACAGTACAACAAACCTTAACATACAAAAACATATGTCTACTCATATGTGTAAATATATCAAAAATAATATACACTCATGTCCAAAAGTTATGCATAGTTATTGTTCACGAGAAAATTTCAGGAAATCTACATTGGAATGGAAGAAAACGCGGTATGCGGGTGTAATAGGGTTATAGAAGAAGAAAACAATGCAAAACAAGGATAATAACGACTTTTATTATCCAAAGAAAAGGGTAGAAAGAAAAAAGGTCACAATACGAGTGTGAACCTCAGTGAAACAGAATGATTCAAACAATGTGAGGCTGCAGTTTAATACGATGTGTGTTAACCTCGGGTAGCCACGCATGCTGCACAACGATTTCCCATACTTTCGATGTGGATTTGGATGAGTTGTGTGCTCAAAGAGTTCCACGCCTCACGGAGAGCAGTTTTCAATCCCGGAACGGAGCTTGCTGGGTAGCAGAAGACTGTAAGATGTCTCCCGAGCATATCTCACACATGCTCTATTGGATTCAGATCAGAAGAGTTGGCAGACCACAGAATGTGCTGGATATCTTCAGTTTGAAGGAAGTCGTTGACCATGACCGCAAGGTCAGGAGGCGCGTTATCATCCATGAATATAAAATCAGGACTAATAGCACTTTGAAACAATCGAACGGTAGGCTCAAGAACTTCGTCTCTGTAACTTTGATGGGTAAGCGACCCTGTGTCAAAGATGTGGAAGTCTGTGCGGCCGTCCATCATGATGCCTGCCCAGACCATGACTCCCCCAAGCGGAAAACGATGTCTTTCCGTGATGTTTCTCGGGTGAAAACGCGTTCCACGTTTTCTCCAGATCGTGGTACGGCAAGAATCAGTTTTCAGGCTAAAACTGGGCTCGTCACTGAACATGACATTGCCCCATTGTTGTCACGCCACTGCCGACGTTCTAAACTGTACAGTAAACGTGCGCGTTTCTCTGCAGACGTCAGGAGGATGCAAATTGCTGGTCGTCTGGCATAGAGATCAACGTGTCTCCTGTAAACAGTTTGTCTCGAAACAGTGACTCCTGGGGCGGCTGTCAGGGCCGAACCCAGTTGTCTGGCAGAACGGTTCCTCTGACGTCGCGCAGTTATCACCAAATATCGGTCTTGCCGAGCGGTTGTTACCCTTGGCCGACCTGGTACTGGTCGTCAGGTGACATCTTCAGTGGTTTGGAACCCCTGCCATAGTCTGGAGATCACACACTGAGGCACATTCAGAATTCGAGTCGCTTCGGTTTGGGATCGACCGGATTACAGAATTCCAATAATTCGTCCCTTCAAAAACATGTCCAGTTGGCATCTTTATGACATCTTTCGTCCTTTTTGATTGTTAACAACGCTCCGTTCCACAGCAATTGCGAAATTCTGCCTCAACTGGCCATGCCGCTCGAGGCCGTTTAATACTCTTTCCGACGTGCGCCTGTGCTTTGCGCATGTCGACGTCGACTGAACTGCTTTGCATATGCACAATAATTTACCTTCGTCCCACGATTCTCCACAACTGATTGTGAACCATTGTATCCATATTAATTCCGAATTTTTCGCATTTTGCGAATTATGCTTAACTTTTGGACATGAGTGTATGTTAAGCATTTTTAGATGGCATATGACTATTCAAACTAATTACTAAACACAAATATTGTCAAAGTATGATAAAGTGTGTCAGATGTGTATTGTCTTTCACGTATGTGTTTGTTCGTTTCTGGTCTTATTAATTAAACAATGCTCTGCGCCTTTGTAATAGACATTTTTCTTCTATATCCCTTTGCTGAGGAGTTCCTGATTCTAACGTCTTAAATTCTCTACTAAGAGCACTGCAATTACTTTTATTCGATGGATATATTGAATTTACTATAGACAGACATGTAGCGAACGCTCATAAGGCAGTATTATATACCTTGAGTTGGAGATGTATTTAGCACAAAGCTATGATACTGGTCCACCACGCTTTGACGCCGGGATCAAATCCCGGCACTGCCAAGTTAGTGTTTTCGCATTCTCGCTACAGACATAACGTATACACTTAGAGGTCTTTCATTTGGAAGTTATTTGGGTGCTTAACGACTTTTCTAAGAACTCTGTATACAAATACTTCATATACCAATTTTAAATATATTATTGCATTTTTTTCGATTTTAGAATAAAAGGCTTTCCCGTTGTTCGACCTATATAGACCTCCAACGTTCATTGATTGAAATAATTATGTCAAATGTCATTCGATTCTCTCAATTTGTGCAAACATTTTTCGTACCCGCAGATGTACAGAGATCATTAAAAATAGCTTATATCTCTTCAGATGCTCAAAATGTATATGTGCACCAAAATTTTGGAGTTGGATTTTGACCTCACTTCATATTTTCCTGTTACATGTACTATATATTATAGTGAATGTAATAAAATACAATATGCTTTTTACTTTCCTTATATACATAATTTATAAGGAAGGTATTGTGACGGGGTCGAAAATTCGAATTCGAGTTTTCGACGGGAGAGCACGTTTCAAGCATCCCCGATCACGAATCAAACATTTTTGAAGTGATGTCTATGTGTGTGTGTGTGTGTGTGTGTGTGTGTGTGTGTGTGACAGTGAGTGTGTGGAGACGATAACTGACGAACGAATAGGCCGATTCGAATAAAATTTGGTACAAAAATCACAATCCGTAAACACTGGAACCCTATTGTTTTCATACGCAATCGAATGTTCAGAAACCCCCTAAATTTTCGAGTGAAATTTTGAAAAAATCGTCAAAAAATCAAAACCGCTAATAAAGTTACGCAAATAGACATTTCTTATTTAATTTTTCATTAGAAAACGATTGACATAAATTTTAGAACGCTAACATGAACCGTTCTCGAGATATAGCACATTTTTTAAAAAAATTATCAAAAAGTTATATAAAATAAAAAAAATATTTCGTATTGAGAAACATGTTCACTTTTCATATGTCATACCATGCGATAAATTGGGTGATATCATTCTCGTGAATCTAGCTCGTTCCATTCATGAAAAAATATACTTTGAGTAATACTTTTGTATTTGGACGCCAATAGTCATTTATCTGCTGTAAGAATAACTTATTTCTCCATAACGCTTGGCGGGATTTTGCCGACGAATTTGGCGGAATATTTTTAATTGTTGCCAAATTAACAAAAATCTCCCCAAATGGATAAAAATGACGCTAAATCAATGAAAATGACGACTCATTGAAGAAAATTCAATATCTTGCAAAGAATATGAGTATCTACTATAAGAATAACATTTTTTTAACTGTAAAAGTAGTAAATTCATTGCATTATATAAGGAAAGTCATGTGTTGCCCACATCAGATTTCTTTTAAACAGTCTAATAAGCAGAATTGTTTTGCGTTCATAAAATACATTCCTGAACCCGAGCTTTTGCGGCAGCTTTAGACGACAACCTCAAAAAAATTGATGTGCACAGCCTTCCAGAAGTAAAGCACGCGGCAGTAAATCCGACATAACTCAAAAAGTTATGCCTTGATTGACTCCAAATTTTCCAAGAAGGTAGTTAATTGGGTAGTACACTCATGAGCATAATAATAAAATTAAAGAAAATAAAGTTAGGCATACTTTTTACCCTTTAAGTGCTTACTTCACACCTCGTACATTCAGAAACAGATTTGTATAACATACAAACAGGCTAAACAGCCTTAAAATGAGATATGACTTCTTCTGGCATTGATCCAAGTTAGCCATCGACGTTCTGTTCTTTAAATCAAGTAATGCAGCGCAGAAGGCGGCAGTAACTGCCATGCCTGTAGAAAGGCAGTTTTCAGCTCTTTCGAAGTTGTTGGAGGGGGTAAAAGGGCAAAGACAGTTAATCCAAGGGCATCCCTAACATTTCAAAGATTTTCGATGTTATTACGGTCCGGAGAATACGCTGGCCCAATATCTTCGCTCTCAAGGTATTCGTCGACTAGTCCTCTATATTGACGAACGTTAAAATCCATTAAAAAATCCTTAGTCTATTGTTCTAGCATGAAGTCCCTCAAACAGTTTAAGGACTTGGTCCTATTTCCTTTCCACCGTCACAGTACCTCTTGCGAACCCGTGCAGGTCGGTGTGATATCCCAAAGAAACTCCTGCCCATACCATTACACTACCACGACTAAAGGTGTGATGTTCAAATATATTATTGAGCTGGTTGAAAGTGTCCCCGTCTGTCTAGACCCTTACACGTTTGTTGTCTGAATATAGGGCAAATCTTCGAAGAATTCGAACTTTATTAGTATAGATATGTTGCATTTTATGCGCCATTTTAAAGAAAGGAGGGGGACCAGTTTTTGGTTTTTTATCACTTTGCAACATAGTTGAGCAGTGTTTATGACTTTGTTCATTTTGTCTGTCTGTCCGTTCGCACGATAACTGCCGTAAAAATGACTTTATCAAAATGAAATCTTAGTATGTTGTTGAGACGATTTGTGGAACATATGGGAATGTAAATGAATAATATTACCCAATTAGTTTTGGATTGAACCCGGGTTTGAAAAAATGAAATGCATTGAACCCTATGGGACCTCATTTTTCAAACATTCTTTAAGCAAAGTTAAATTTCACAAATTGCTTCGAAAATTTAAGGAAATATTCAAATTATCCCATAAAATATATGAAAAAATTTTCAGCAAAATATGTTAGGCAGTTTTTCAAATAAAAATAATAATAATAATAATTACAGCCAAATAATATGAAAAGATCACGTGACCCAGTTCAATATAAAATATGGCATCCATTTTTTTTAACAAAGTAAAAATCGTGATTTTTAAAGTTCCTTTAAATTTATATTTAGTGTTGCATCCGTCCTAAATACCGCTTTATTTTTGCTTATTTTCTGTGCATCTATATTCTACGCCAACGCAATTACAATATTCCTGAGTTTAAATGATCATCAAACTTTGATTGCTTCTACAACGAAGCCTAATTTTAATGGATGCAAAATGTAAACAAGAGATTGTAAGATGAGTTATAAGAATTGCTGAATTTTTTCACGCAAATTATTTGACTCTGCAGTCTGGAATAAAATTGTATGAATGAAATATTCACTGCTTTTACATAGAGAGCCGAACGATTTATATTTCGATGACGTCATTTGAATAAAGTTCATTTTTTTTCGATGAAGTTTTAAGTTTCAAGTAAAATAAAAATTATTGTAGTTCTGTAATAATTAAAAATGTATCACGGCTGAATGTATCGCATTTTAGAGATGTTCAAATAAAATTCCATTTCCGTTGGATAGAGTTTTATAATCAATGCCTTGTGCATGATTGATCTTTCTTTTTTCTTCTTTTTTTAAAATACTAAAATCTAATTAACACCAGAGGAACGCATGACCAAACTGCCAAATTTCAGGGAATTTTATTGAATAGTTTCTAGCTATAAATGGTACATCCGTCGCATAGATTGGCATACAAATGCACACACAAAAATTATACTAAAAATTGAGGATTCATATTCTGGTCTGCATAAAACATATAAATCCATCCAAAACACGAATTTCAACTTTTGATTCTCATTCCAATACCTCTCTATACAATACAGTGTAATTCTCTGTGAATTACTATGCAATACAGAAATAAAGTATATTACAAAAAATATATTATAAAAGCATATATATAAAAAAATATAATCAAAAATACAATCAAAAATTCCCATTCCAATACATCTGTATACAAAACTGTGTAATTATCTATGAAATACTCTGCAATACACAAATAAAGTATATTATAAAAAAATATACTACAAAAAAATATATATATATAAATATATTCCAAAATATATACAAAAAATCCCCATTCCAATACATCTCTATACAATACTGTGTAATTCTCTATGAAATACTATGTAATACAAAAATAAAGTATATTATAAAAAAATATATTACAAAAATATATATTAAGAAATATATACAAAAATTCCCATTCCAATACATCTCTATACAATACTATGTAATTCTCAATGAAATACTATGCAATACAAAAATAAAATATATTATAAAAAAAATATATTACAAAAAAAATATGTATAAAAAATATATTCAAAAAAATATACAAATATATATATATATATATATATTTACGAATTTTTTGTTACAATCTCAGTTTCTGCATAAGTTCTTAAGAACACACAAAAAGAGACTCTGACTTCAAACGCACTACGTTGTCACGTGATTCATTAAAGTTTTACAAAATGCTTCTCAAAGAAATACATATACCTAAATCTTATTTCCCTGAAAATGTTTCCTTCAAACAGAATTTTTTTTTTTTTTAATAAGAAGATTTCATTTCAAAGAAGAATATTTCATGAACAGGATTCCGCTGAAATTCTTTTATTTCACAAATAAATACAGTACGATTCCTGGTATTAAGTAAAAGCAATATCAAAAAACATCTGATAGAAAAATATCAATGAATTTGGACATGGGAAGAAATTGGAAAAGCAGAATAAAAAAAAAATATGATGTGGTCAGCACAAGACTTTCTCTACATAATGCAAGTACTTCGCTATTTTCAATAACGCAATAATGATGGATAAGGTTCCTGTATAGGTATCTGACGTCTCCGCCGTAGTTTGTATATATATATATATATATATATATACAGACGTCACCTTAAAAACGTTTTATTCGAGTTCAGACATGCTTGAGACGCTCTCTTTCTTCTCAAATTCGAATTTTTGACCCCATCACAATAATTTACCTATACATTATACTATGCATGTAGGGAAAGTAATTAGTTCATTTCGTAAGATGTGTAATCCGAGTAAAACATATTATTAAAAATGCATAGCTGTATTCAGTTTGTTTATTTATAATTACATTTGGCATTGTAATGTCCAACATATTGGGTACATTAGTTCATAAAGTATTGGGCATTGCAAATCGCAAATAATTAATTGTTACAATTGGCAAAATATTGAATATTTCAATTCGGTAGAACTAAAAAGTAGAAGTTTTTCAAAATGTTTAGAAAAAGAATATTTTTACTAGAAAAGAAAACTTCGCCACATAATCAAATAAATTTTCAAATGTGAAATATGATATGCGACTGCCACAATTATATATATATATATATATATATATATATATATATATATATATTTAAATATATATATATAATAATATAAAAATTATTAAACTATTATATATATATATATATAATAGTTTAAAACTCCAATGATAAAATAGAGAGAAGTTGCAACTCAAAAATCCTAACTTAATATAAAACCTACAAAATAAAAAAAAGTATTAAATAGCGAATCTTCAATCAAATGGGAAAAAAATGCAAATTTCGAGTCATCAAGCTAAAGATAATCAACAAGTATCAATGGTTTGGAATCGATAATAGAAAAACAAATAAAAAGAAATCCAAGTGTTAATGCTACACACGTGGACAAGTACTAAGCCTAAATAATTGAATTGTTCATTTCGACAAAACTCTTCGTCGAGTCCAAGTATTTTCTCAAAATGAACGCAAAATATGTATGTTTCTGAGGAAATAGATAGATTATATCTATAAACTCTATAAACTGTTTCTACTTGGACAACACACATAAAGATGGAAAAATAATGGAAACAACTTTATATATATATATATCTATACGTGTATATATATATATATACGTATATATATATATACGTATATATATAAATATAAATTATTAAATCCAAAGTTAGAAAGTATGTAGTAACTCATAATACACTATTCCAAAATTTTCTACAAAATACAAAGAAATAAAAGAAATTAAGACAAAAAGAGGAAATAATAAAGCATAATGCAAGTCATAAAGACAAAGACAATCAACAAATTTCAAAAATGAGGAATGAAAATAAGAAAACAAAAAAATCAAGCAAAAAAGCTTGCACATGGAGGAGATTTAGGCTTACGATAAGTTCATTTCGAAAAAATTCTCTTCGGGTCCATATATCCCTTCGAAATGAACACAAAAATGCTTGTTTCTGAAACACAAGATAGATTTTATCTATAAACTTGTGTTATATGGACGACAAGCATATAGATTGGAACAATAAAGGAAACATAAATACCTCAAAACACACCTCTTCAGCGCAACCATGACGAGCAAAATATGACTGGACCAATGTTGCCATATGCCAAAATGAAAAGATGTGATTTGCTGTTGCCAAAGAGAGTAATAAAAACTGTACTGCGCAAAAGCAATAAAATGAAATAAAATGAGTACGTATGAATACGTATGAATACGTATATATATATTTATATATATATATATACATATATTAGTAAAAACTGAAACCTTATTGATTTTAGAAGCGATTGAATATTCTGAGGAGCTCCAAATTTTTCAACGAATGTTTGAAAAAATCAGGACCTCTAATAATTTTAAATAAATAATCATTTATTACGTTATTTTTTAATAAAAAAACGAATGGTACGACCTTTAGAAGGCTAGCACGAACCATTCTCGTGATACAACATGCTTGAGGACAAATTTATCAAAAAGTTGCATAAAATTAAAGTAAGAGCAAATATCCTTAAATAGATTGCCATTGGCGATAAATTTAGAGATATATCGCCAACGGCAACTGTTTAAAAAAGATTTCCAAACTGAATAAAATTCCCGGCAAATTTGTAAAAATGGAATTATGTAGAAAGCTGTGTAGAAAGTTATGTGTTGCCCACATCAGATTTTTTTAAAAGTGAAGAAAGTTATATCATATTTCGAAAAAATGTTTCTTTTCAAAAGTATAAATTTCACGAAATGTCAAATATTTCGAAGAAAATATTCGAAAGACTACTTTCAGTTTTCATGTGAAACAAAGCCTTCAAAGTTTGCTATTTGCTAACAAGAATATAGGAATCCATATAATACTAAAAGAACAACATAGGAGAAATACATATTGGAAAAATAAAAGCAAATACCTGTTTTCAAACAACATGAATCTTACAGTATAAAATTAATTTTTAAAATCATAGCTATTACTTCCCTAATGTACATAATGTATAAGGAAAGTATTGTGACGGGATTGAAAATTCAAATTCGAGTTTTCGACGAGAGAGCACGTTTCAAGCATCCCTGATCACAAATCAAACTATTTTGAAGTGACGTCTGTGTGTGTGCGTGTGTGTGTGTGTGTGTGTGTGTGTGTGTGTGTGTGTGTGTGTGTGTGTCTGTGTGTGTGTGTGTGTGTGTGTGTGTGTGTGTGTGTGTGTGTGTGTGTGTATGTGTGTGTGAGTGTGTGTGTGTGTGTGTGTCAGTGAGTATGTGGAAACGATAACTGACGAACGAATGGAGCGATTCGAATGAAATTTGGTACAAAAATCATAATCCGTAAACACTGGAAGTCTATTGTTTTTATACACAATCGAATGTTCAGAACTCCCTAAATTTTCGAGTGAAATTTTGAAAAAATCGTCAAAAAATCAAAACCGCGAATAAAGTTATGCAAATAGACATTTCTTATGTAATTTTTCATTAGAAAACGATTAACATAAATTTTAGAACGCTAACATGAACCGTTCTCAAGATATTGCACATTTAAAAAAAATATCAAAAAGTTATATAAAATAAAAAAAAATATTTCCTATTGAGAAACATGTTCACTTTTCATATGTAATACCATGTGATAAATTGGGTGACATCATTCTCGTTGATCTAGCTCGTTCCATTCATGAAAAAAGATACTTTGGGTAATACTTTTGTATTTGAACGCCAGTAGTCATTTATCTGCTGTAAAAATAACTTATTTCTCCATAACGCTTGGCGATATTTTGGCGACGAATTTGGTGGAATGTTGCCAACTTGGCGACTTTTTGAAATGTTGCCAAATTGACAAAAATCTCGCCAAATTGATAAAAATGATTCTAAATAAATGAAAATGACGACTAACTGAAGAAAATTCAATATCGTGGAAAGAATATGAGTATCTACTATAAGAATAACATTTTTTTTAACTGTAAAAGTAGTAAATTCATTGCATTATATAAGGAAAGTCATGTGTTGCCAACATCAGATTTTTTTAGAATGCTTTGTATGTCGATTCAAAAACTATGACCTATAACATACTTGTTTTGCTTAAACATGTGTTTAAATAGAATATATTTTTTATTTAAAAGTGCTAGGGGTCCCCGCACCCTGTTCGCTGACGCTCACCAACTCCCGTAACTCATTTGGCGAATTTGCAAGCGTTTTGCAAGCATTAGTGTCATGAACAAATACGATTCATTCTTGAAAATGCTGTTGCCATTTCAAAAGAAGTAGTATTTTAATGCAACGCTGCATAACTAATGTATTTTTAATTGTCGAAATCAATAATTTAATAATTACTGTTTTTATAATGGCAACAGCGTTTGCAACAATGAAAGATTAGATTTTGAAGATACAACAAAGAAATAAAAATTTCCATACAAAAGTAGTATAAAAAAAATTTCACTTCAAAATTGTATAAGAAATAGAAATTTCTATTCGATTAAAACCAAGATAAGAGGCGACACATGACAACATATTTTAAATCATAATGCAAATTTGCAAATCATTGATATCATAGGTCCGGCGCTAGCCTTGATAGAAAATCTCTAATTTAAAATGATTTAGTCAGCGGCTGCACCGAGCTTATTTTAATACAGGGAGAAACAAGAATTCAAATTCATGAGAAAAAATCATGAACCCCTATTCTAGTTCTATTTTTCGCTATTTTTCATGAAATTTTGGATACAAAACTGACAGATTGAGAGTGTTGAACATTAAACTTCAATTTTTACTTTCCTTATATACATAATGTATAAGGAAAGTATTGTAACGGGGTCGAAAATTCGAATTCGAGTTTTCGACGGGAGAGCACGTTTCAAGTATCCCTGATCACGAATCAAACATTTTTGAAGTGATGTGCGCGCGTGTGTGTGTGTGTGTGTGTCTGTGTGTGTGTATATGTGTGTGTGTGTGTGTGTGTGTGTGTGTGTCTGTGTGTCAGTGAGTATGTGGAAACGATAACTGACGAACGAATGGAGCGATTCGAATGAAATTTGGTACAAAAATCATAATCCGTAAACACTGGAAGTCTATTGTTTTTATACGCAATCGAATGTTCAGAACTCCCTAAATTTTCGAGTGAAATTTTGAAAAAATCGTCAAAAAATCAAAACCGCGAATAAAGTTATGCAAATAGACATTTCTTCTGTAATTTTTCATTAGAAAACGATTGACATAAATTTTAGAACGCTAACATGAACCGTTCCCGAGATATTGCACATTTTCCAAAAAAATTATCAAAAAGTCATATAAAATAAAAAAAAAATATTTCCTATTGAGAAACAGGTTCACTTTTTATATGTAATACCATGCGATAAATTTGTTGACATCATTCTCGTGGATCTAGCTCATTTCATTCATGAAAAAAATAGTTTGAGTAATACTTTTGTATTTGAACGCAAATAGTCATTTATCTGCTGTAAGAATAACTTATTTCTTCGTCCATAACGCTTGGCGAGATTTTGGCGACGAATTTGGCGGAATGTCGCCAACTTGGCGACTTTTTTAAATGTTGCTAAATCAACGAAAAACTCGCCAAATGGATAAAAATGACGCTAAATCAATGACGACTCATTGGAAATGGAAATTTATTCGACATGGAAAATGACGACTCATTGACGAAAATTCAATATCTTGGAAAGAATATAAATAACTACTATAAAAATAATCTATTTTTTTTTACTGTAAAAGTTGTAAATTCATTGTATTATATAAGAAAAGTCATGTGCTGCCCACATCAGATTTTTTTATTTCTTTTCCAACAAAGCATATAATCAGATTAAGAGTATTGAACATCAAACTTATTTTTTTTTTCGGTTTTTCCTCTAACAAAGTATATAATCAGAGAGAGAGTATTGAACATCAAATTTAATTTCTTTTCAACAAAACATATAATCATCTGTCATTGGAAATCAAACACAATTTTCTGTTTTCTTTTCCTACACAATACACGTTAATTACTTTTCATTTATTTAACGAAATGCAAACTACAAAATAAAGTCGTATAGTAACAGTTTGCAGGATGATATATAAAATTTTTACAACAAATTATTTTTAAAAATACTAGCAGATGAATCAAAAGCATCAAGATTATTGGGAATTCTGTTGTAAATGTCTATAAAGATCATTAATGGCACTTTAACATGCAAAATTCCTTTCAACAAATAAACTCATATAGACCTGGTGAGTACTAAAGAACATGAAACTTAATCTCATTAAAGACAGAGGACATACATTCAATTTTGTTATTGTATATATTTTTGAAGAAAGAAAACAGAATGTAATCCCTTCTTTTCTGTAAACTTTTAACATCAAACACATTTTGAAACAAGTAAATATAAATACTTCGTTCTTGGGGTAAAGTAATGCGCCATGAGCAGTTTCAATAGAGACAAATCATAATCAAGTTGATCCATGATCAGTGGTTTTATTTCGTTCTTGGGGTAAAGTAACTCGCCATGAGCAGTTTCAATGGAGGCAAATCATAAGAAATCAAGTTGATCCATGATCAATGGTTTTATTACGTTCTTGGGGTAAAATAACTCGTCATGAACAGTTTCAATGGAGGCAAATCATAAGACATCAAGTTGGACCATCATCAATGGCTTTACTCCGTTCTTGGGGTAAAGTAACTCGCCCTGAGCAGTTTTAATGGAGGCAAATCATAAGAAATCTAGTTTATCCATGATCATTGGTTTTACCTTCGTTCTTGGGGTAAACACCGTACAACACGGGCCGTAGTAGCCACTGAAAATGTAAGGTATCTGTCTAGATGGCCGGGAGAAAGCCACCCAATTTAAATCAGAACCAAATTCAGTTGGAAACTACAGGAACCGTACTATCCTTTCCCTAACCCATCACAGATCGAATGAACATCCACACCTACAGATTTATCGTACCCTTACTCCGAGTAAACACGTGGATAGTTTCTACCGAGCGTGACCCTCCCACCATAAACACTGCGCTGTCCCGGCCCAGATGCATGCCAACCATCTCAATATACGTGAAATGGTTCATTTCACGCATACAAAATCCGCGTTACGCATGACGACGACGATAGTCAGTTTCCGCACCATCCAGAGCACTCTAGCACTAAAGGGTAACTCTTGCGGACATTCATCAAAAAAAGATGTTTGATTTAGTGCTACCTATCTCCCATTAAAGTTTGTATATAAAAAGTTTCTAATTAACCTGTATAATAAAAATATAGGCAAAATGTTGTGATAAGGTTGAAAATTCGAATTCAATTTTTCTTCGAATTTTTGTGTTTTTAACATTTTCACGAAATTTTCTACGAATTTCTGCGTTTTGAGAATTTTTGAATTAAAATCGAACGTTTTTGAGATTACATATATACGTGTACATTAAGAGTTTCAAATCCAGTTCTCACTTCACATATTTTTACTTTCCTTATATACATAATGTATCAGGAAAGTATTGTGACGGGGTCGAAAATTCGAATTCGAGTTTTTGACGGGAGAGCACGTTTCAAGCATCCCTGATCACGAATCAAACATTTTTGAAGTGATGTCTGTGTGTGTGTGTGTGTGTGTGTTTGTGTGTGTGTGTGTGTGTGTGTGCGTGTGTGTGTGTGCGTGTGTGTCAGTGAAACTGTGGAGACGATAACTGACGAACTAATGGACCGATCCGAACAAAATTTGGTACAAAAGTCACAATCCGTAAACACTGGAAGCCTATGGTTTTTATACTCAATCAAATGTTCAGAACCCCCCTAAATTTTCGAATGAAATTTTGAAAAAATCGTCAAAAAATCGAAACCGCTAATAAAGTTACGCAAATAGACATTTCTTATGTAATTTTTCCTTAGAAAACGATTGACATAAATTTTAGAACGCTAACATGAACCGTCTTGAGATATTGTACATTTTTCAAAAAAAATTATCAAAAAGTCAGTTCACTTTTCATATGTAATACCATGCGATAATTTGGGTGACATCATTCTCGTGGATCTACCTCGTTCCATTCAAGAAAAAAGATACTTTAAGTAATACTTTTGTATTTGAACGCCAATAGTCATTTATCTGCTGTAAGAATAACTTATTTCTTCATCCATAACGTTTGGCGAGATTTTGGCGACGAATCTGGCAGAATGTCGCCAACTTGGCGACTTTTTGAAATGTTGCCAAATTGACGAAAATCTCGCCAAATGGATAAAAATGACGCTATATCAATGAAAATGACGACTAATTGTCGAAAATTCAATATCTTGGAAAGAATATTCGTATCTACTATAAGGAAAACCTATTTTTTTTTACTGTAAAAGTAGTAAATTCATTACATTATATGAGGAAAGTCATGTGTTGCCCATATCAGATTTTTTTTATTATACAAAAACTATTCCAATTTTTTTAAGTTTTTTTTTCTCGAAAAAACTAAAAGGTTTTTATCCGAGCGAGTTTTTGGATCACTTTGCTTACTTCTTTTCATTCGAAATACCTTCTAAGCTATAAAAGATAAATATAGTACACGACAAAAATGTTCAATAAGTTGTCCCAGTTCCTAGGTTAATATTTCTTTTTAATGAAAGTGCTACAGTTTTCGAGGAATCGTCTGGTCAAGTTGCAGAATATTGAAATTTTTCCGTTTTCTAATGCTTGTAATGCTTATATCTCAAAAATTAATAAAGTTACCTATAAGCAATAAGTAGTAATATGTAACTCTTTAAAAGCCCTACAAGGATATATAATTGGATTTTCAATCGATATCTTAGTTTTCCTACTACAGTCGTTATAATTTGATATTTTAATATTTTAATATATTAAAGTTTTCAATGGATGGCTGTAACACATTTAAATGTAAGGAGTATTGCAGCTTAATGTGTTTCCTCTTAGATTAAATATTGGTGCTCAAGTACAATATATTTTGTTTCGTTTTAAAGGAATTTGGAAGGGAACTGAACTTGAGGATTGTAAAGATGTTTATCGATTGAAATCTAATCAGCACCAAAGTATCCTACAAGTAACTTATTTACCAAATTTTGTGAAATTTGGTCAATTAGTATTTTAGATAGAATGGATACATGAATTTTTTGAAGGCCATTTAGTAAAAACAGGCAGATTCTGTTTTTACGAATCACACCAAAAACTAATCAGCACCAGGGTCACATCCAAGTGACTTACCTACCAAATTTTATGAAATTCGGTCCATTAGTTTTCGAGTTAGAGTGAATACATACATTGCACACACAGACAGACAGACAGCTAAAAATAACGTCACGCTAAAAATAGTTTTTTCGTATTCTAGAGGTTTCAAGACGTTGAAAACCCAGGTCGTCCGACTCATCCAAGGACTTGAGCAACTATTTGGTTAATTGTACACCCATAAAGTTAAAAAAATAAGCTTCTTTTTCTGTGAATTATAGTATGAAAATTAAATTTTAAAATAAATTTTTCGAACAAATAGATTTATCTCATTAATGGTCAAGTTCCACGTGTATTAAAATTTCTACCTTCAACAGTTTGGGCTGTGTAAATCACCCCTTAGTCAGTTAGTGATATGATACAGATTTGTGATTTTCGCTCTAACACACATACTCAAAAGTGTTACTTTAAAGGCAAAAGTTAAACCCCAATTTTTTTCTGCCGATTTTGATATTTCTTAACATTTCTGACACATTTCCACAAAGCAATCTTCTAGGTATAACATTCGAACTTTTCGATGTCATGTAACAAGACCTTAAGACGTTTCAAACCATCTGTTGTTGCCAGAATGACTCGTGTTAAACTGGATTCTCGAATGTAACTTTATATTTGAAATAATCTATTCCAAAAATGTAACTTTATATTTGAGATAATCTTAAACTTTTCTTTGCAAATAATTACTTTATTTTATTTTCACCGCTTATAGTTTCTGGGGTCTTCAAATATTTCCTTTGAAAATGGAATAAATAATACATTTATTTATTTACTGTAAAGTACATAGAACAGGTTATATTAAGAACCCAATTATGCTGGCACAAGCATAAAAATATTTATATAAATGTGCGCATAATGAAATATAAAAGCAACACTAATGAAATAATCTGATGTGGGCAGCACCTGACTCTCCCTGTAGACTCATATTCATGTTCTCTCCATTTCTTCAATAATTTATTTCATTGAGTTTAATTGCACAAAATAACACCCATAATTACTTAAAATGACACTGAATTTGCACTTTTAATTCTATTTTCGTTCTCATTTGGTAACTGGGCTAGTTTTCAAAAGTGGTACAATAAAATTGCGAAAAAGCTAAAATATCTCGAGAACGGCTAGACCAAGTGTAAGAGGGTTGGTCTTATTCTTTTGATCGTTAAAAATTACGTATAAAACAAGCATTTAATTGATACATTTGAGCATACGTAGTTTTTTATTTTAGATTTTAACGATTTTTGTGAGCCATTTCGCAAAAAAAAAGGAAGGTTCTTTTTTTCCGAATCGTACCAAAATCTAATCAGCACCAGGGTGTACTCACAAGTGACTTATCTACCAGATTTTGTAAAATTTGATCTATTAGGTTTTCAGTTAGAGGCAATTTTTGAGGGCCATTTCGCAGAAAAGGGGCGAGTTCTTTTATTCCGAATTGAACCCAAAATTAATCAGCACCAGAGCCGCCCACAAGCGACTCACCTACCAAATTTTATGAGATTCGGTTCATTTTAGTATCCTTTTTCTTTTTTTAAATTTTACAAGAAATTTTTTGAAACATCGGTATTATGGGTTCAAATAATTACAATTATATCATGTTTCCCTTCACCTTAAAGAGCTTAAAATAATCTTCTGATTGATACTATACTTGACAATGTACCCCCTCCCCAAGGGGGTAACTTACCCTCGAGGGTGGAGGGGGCTAGTGACGTCACGAATACAAAAATTGTATTGCGGCTTTTCTTCATAACAATGATTGAAACAATGAAGTCTCATGATTAAGGCGCGGATTTTAATAACCTAAAAATTCACTAAAAATGCCCTTAAAATAGTGAAAAAATGCCTTAAAAAAATGCCCTTAAAGTTTTACATTATTATGAACTTAAAAAAAGAACGACATGAAAAATAAATTTAGTTATTTCATGATACAAATTTCGAAAGTTTTGAGTAAATACAAATAATTTAAATTGTTGTAATAAAAAATTTATATGTATAAATACCTGACTTAAAACTTTTATTGTCCTGAACTGCGATAATTTAATTTCCCGTGATAACATCGGAATTACATTGAATTATTAGGTGTTTCCTAATGTTCTCAAATGTAAAAGATCTTCTATTGTCGGAATATAAATTTTTATACGGTGAAAATACCTGTTTGCACCACAAAACGGGAAGAAGTGTTGCGGCTCCGGGGGTTTGTTTGTAAAGATGTTAAGACGGGAATTAGCAAAAACACCCATTGCAACAGAAAGTATAGAAAATTGAAAATGAAAAAAAAAATCCCTATAGGAAATCTTATAAAAATGCTAAATATTGCCTCAAAATTGCTAAAAATGCCCTGAAAATGCTCAAAAATGCCCATAAAAGGGAAAAATGCAAAAAATGCAAGAAAATTCAAAAAATTTCATCAAAATCCGCGCCTTACTCATGATCATTGAGCTATAAATGAACCTTTTTCTGCATGATTATGTCAAATATTAACCTTTGCTGCCATGTTAAAAAAAAATAAAATTTCAAATAAATTTCAATATTTTCGCCCGAATTAAAAAAAAAATTCTATATAGCTCTAGATTTTTTGATAACAAAGCCGTATATAAAGTTTCGTGAAAATCCATTAGTATTTGTGACCGCTTTCGTGCACACAGAAAATCGACCACAGGCAGACCCGACTGACGGACGGGCATAACTTTAAGAATAGTCAAAACGTGTTTAGGAGGTCTTAAAACATATATTGGCATCAAAATCTCGGAATCGAAAGTTTTCGTGAAAATACTACTTTCTCAATACTACGTATAAGAAAGTAAAAATTCTATTGTGTTGGGGTTTTGCAACAAAAGCATTTATAGTTCTCAGTTCTCCAAATATCACTCACCCGCACTCTAGTTTACTTATGATGAATTTTTTAAATCCTTAAACTTTAATATAAGAAAATTGAATAATTATTAAACTTTAAACCTTGTATTTAGCACGTCCAAGTCTAATTTTTGGATATTTATACATGTTACAGAAAACTATGTGTTTTAATGGGTGAAGAATTGTGATTCAGGAACTATATAAGACAAAAATGCTGGATAATTCATTAAACATTTATGATAGACTCTGCTATAAAACTCCATATCAAATTTCGGATTCATTTTAAACATTTTATATATTAGAATACTTCATTCATTTTATAGTAATTAAAACTACTTCTATAACCACTCTCAAAATTGCTATTTCCATTTCTCTTTTCGTTCCATTAGCAACAGATTGTGATTGAAGTGCAATTTTAAATGCGTGATTAAAGTGCATATTCATTCATTAAAACCTAGTTTTAGCAAATGCTTTTATAACTACCAAAGCCATTGTTCGTTATTTGGTAGTCCTTAATATATTCGTAAATAAATGCACAGAACCGGTTATATTTTGGGGGTTGGAAATTTAAAAAATCTGATGTGGGCAGCACATGACTTTCCTTATATAATGCAATGAATTTACTACTTTTACAGTTAAAAAAATGTTATTCTTACAGTAGATATTTATATCCTTTTCAAGATATTGAATTTTCTTTAATGAGTCGTCATTTTCATTGATTTAGCGTCACTTTTATACATTTGGCGCGATTTTCGTTAATTTGGCAACATTTAAAAAGTCGCCAAGTTGGCGACATTCCGCCAAATTCGTCGCCAAAACATCGCCAAGCGTTATGGACGGAGAAATATGTTATTCTTACAGCAGATAAATAACTATTGGTGTTCAAATACGAAAGTATTACTCAAAGTATCTTTTATCGTGAATGGAACGAGTTAGATCCACGAGAATGACTGTAAGTGGAATCATATTCTTCTTATTCCCAGTATCATGTTTTAATATTTTTAAAGTAGTTTGCATGTTGTTTTAATATTGGGGCTACTGTAGCACTCCAATATGGGTTGTTTTTCCTAATTTCCGCCATCTCCTTAATTATTGTTCTCTGTTTAATTATCTTTCGATTAACTGATTTTTAAAGTTTCGTGCTTTGACGAAGGTTAACTCCTGAAACAGCTTGTTTCCTCCATTTTGTTATTTATTATACATTTTCGTAGATTTTTACTTTCCCTGCAATGCATGGTAATATATAGGGAAAGTATTGGAATCGTGCCGAAAATCGCAACTCGAGTTTTCGACGGATCTACACGTCTACACTCTAGAACACGAAAACAACTATTTTTAGCTTGACGTCTGTGTGTGTCTGTCTGTGGAGATTTTGTATGCACTCTAACTGAAAAAGTAATCGACCGAATTTTATAAAATTTGGTAGGTAAGTCCCTTCTGGGCGATCCTGGTGCTGATTAGATTTTGGTACGACTCGGGATAAAAGAACCTGCTTTTTTGCGAAATGGCCCGCGAAAATTGCCTGTATCTACACTAGCTGAAAAACTAATAGACCAAATTTCACAAAATTTGGTAGATAAATCACTTTGTAGGTTAACCTGGTGCTGATTAGGTTTTGGTATGATTCAGAAGAAAAGAACCTGCCTTTTTTGCAAAATGACCAGTATTAACTCCGTTAAGTTTATTTACAGTAAACGCCCTGTCGAATAAAAGTGATTGCAGCGCCTCGAGCGGATAATTCAGAAACATAATATAACGAATCCGACAACAAAATCGAGATAGATGAAAAAAGCCAATTACAAAGTTGTAGCGCATTGACTAGTGCGTAGGAATCGACACTAAGACTGTTATAGAAGGCATTTATTTGACACAATAAGGTTATTGACGAATGACTTTCCTATTCAGGAATGCTAAAATAAACAGCAATTACATGCACAGGAACCTTATCTACCGCCTGTTCGAAATGCGCCCTAAATGATTGTGAAATAATTCTATAATAAGTTATTTTAATCGTTGAAGTTGCAAAACTTAACTTTCATGCTTGCTTAAAGCTTAATCTTCGCATTTTGAGAATGCAAACACTAGAATTTTTAATGCATAGAGCGCAAACAAAATATTTTGTTTTTTAACTGAGCTAAAATATATTTAAAAACTTATTTTAAGACTAAAAATAGGATTATCTTCACTGAGATGACACTATTTAGGAGTGCATATTAGCTCCTTTAGAAGAGTGGTTATTCACTCCTAAATAGAGTCTATTACAATCACTCCAAAAACAGTGATTATTCACTCTTTCCAATGGGTGGTAAGAACCACGTTTGCTAAGAGTGTATATATATATTTACTCCAAGATGGAGTCAATAAATCACTCGTTTAGAGTGGGTACTCACTCCAAAGGAGGGACTATTCACTCTTTCCCCTTAGTAGAAACCCCACTTTTTCTTACAGTGGAAACTCACTCTTTATAGGAGTTGGCTCAATTTCAAGTCTTCCTTAGAGTGACTAGTCACTCTAAGAGACTAGTCACTCAAAAAAGTGACTAGTCACCCTTTAAAATTTAACGTGCCATTCCGCAACGATGCACATTTAAATTCAAGAGAAAATAGTATCACTATACTTTTCGCTAGAGTAGAACGCACCCAGTCTTTCTTTCAGGAATACTTCCGAGGAGGCGACGCCCCCCCCCCCCTCGGAGATGAGTATTCGCCCACATTTTATGTTTACCTAGTTTCAATTTATGAGACAGCATTTACATAGGGCAAATAAGAAACTGGCCCCACCCCTAAAGTTTCATTCCCCCCCCCCCAACAAAAAAAAGTCCTGAAAGAAATATTGATCAGAAGATGTAGCTAGTACGATAAGGCGTTATCAATTTCCATATTCTGCCTGTCTTTTATTTTACACGCGAGTACTACGTCACTAGCATTATTTGCATACGCTCTTGAATTGAGCGGCAGCGTTTAACAATATTGTGGCAAGGCTGCGCATCAAGTGATTAAGAATAACCGGAATTTATTACCAGTCGTATACGCATTTCGATCATTTCTGGTGTCAATTTCTACTCATTAGACAATGCTTAACAACTGTGTAATTGGGTTTTGCCATCTATCTCGTTTCGTTGCCTAATTCGTCATCCTAACTTTTTTAAATTATCCGCTAGGGGCGTTGTCAATCGATCATGGTCAATTTACTATAGACAGACTTAACAACTGCACTCATAGACCTTATACAGTTATTTTGGTGCTTAAGTATATATTTGAAGAAAGTAATAATATATTGAAGAAAGTAATAATATATTTGAAGAAAGTAATATATATTTGAAGAAAGTAATAAAACAAATATTCAAACAGGGAATAATTTCCACAGAGTTATCTTCCAAACCTTTCACTCAATGAAAAGCATCCTTTGAATTTCCCCCAAAAGTAGTCATGCACTCCTGCGGAAGCCACAATTCAGTTCACCGAAAATTCAGAAATGTGGGGATTGAATATTCTGAATAAATTAGAATTCCCCCATTCATTTAGGGAAATTCCGTGCATAAATTTCCCTCCACCAAACCGCAGATGGACTTTCTGGATCTTATTTGACCTCTCTTTGAATTAAGTGAGCGAAGGGCCAGATTTAAATGCACTCTCAAGACTCAAAACTTAGTATTAGTTAGGAGAAAGTTGGCAACAACTGTGTCTGTGACTTTGCCGCCATGAATGACTGTAGTGAGGGAGAGAATCTGAGATATAAAATCGATGCAGTTTCTAATAATTAAATGTTACGTTGTAAAGTTGATTAATGTTCTTGGCTGCCCTACGCGTGTAAACGCGTCAAAGATTCGAACTCGAAATCTTCGACCTTATCACAACAGACTCCCTTATACGAAACAAATACACAAATCTAAATAAATTAGCATTGTAATCATTTTTAATAACACACAAAAATACAGAACTCATATTATTGGTGCTTAGATTGCAAAACAAATTGGTAAATTATTTTATTGGCTCTTTGTTTTATTTCAATCGCAGAAATATTTTGTAAGTATTTTTCATTTTCCTATATACTTATTATTATGGGAAAGTATTGTGACGGGGTCGAAAATTCAAATGCGAATTTTCGACGAAAGAGCAAGTTTCAAAGCTTCCCCGAACTCCAATCGACCGATTTTGAGATGATGTGTGTGTGTGTATGTGTGTGTGTGTGTGTGTGTGTGTGTGTGTGTGTGTGTGTGTGTGTGTGTGTGCATGCGTGTGTGTGGAGACGATATCTCACGACAACAATTGCAGTCAGTGAATATTGGAAGCTTATTGTATTTAAACGCAATCGAATGTTTAAAATATCCCCCACATTTTTGAATGAAATTTTTAAAAAATTCAAAAAATTTGAACTTTCACTAATGTTACGTTAATAACTATTTCATGTGCAATTTTACATTAGAAAATGATTGACATAAATTTTAAAACGTTAGCATGAATCATTCTATAGATTTCGCCCATTTTTCAAATGGATTTATCAAAAGATCACATAAAAATAAAAAAAAGTATTAACTAATGTGAAACATGTTCACTTTTCATATGTAATATTATGCGATAAATTTGTCAACATCACTCTCGTGAATCTAGTTCGTTCCATTCACGAGAGAAGGTACTTTGTGTAATAGTTTTGTATTTGGACGCCTAACAGTTTTCCAACGGTCATTTATATATAAGAAATGCTCTGCTCTCCGTTTATCTGTAACTCTTGGCGATCAGTTTGACGAACTGGGCGACTCATTTCACGAAATATCGCCAACTTGGCGATATTTCGCCCCAGATTGATGAAAGTACAGTTAAAATTGCAAAAATGATTCTACATTAATGAATTAATTGACGCCAAATTAATGATTTCGTGTCAACATATTTTAAAATATGGACTATATTGCTTATTGCAGATGCTATCAATATTGATAATCGTCAATTTAGAATTGTGCGAAATATAAGTTAATTGAATGCTTAGAGATTGTTTTGCATGTTATCACCCAGAAAAGCACCAAATGTCCAATTCAACATTAAAAACATTGTCATAGATCTTATACACTATTCTTTCACTGTGTACGAAGTACATTCTTTGCTTTATATAGTCATCTTCTTTGCTATATATAAGTTTGCTTTGTAGCAACGTTATGTGCTGCCCACATCGGATGTTTTCTGGAAGGATTATAATACAAAAAATGCCTTCCAATTAAAATCCATTTAAGGGAACGGTGAACGTTGAATTTTTTTTAATTTATTTTTTGACTTAAAAACATGAAAATTTGTATAAATATTCTTCTTAACATCACTATATAAAATACCATTCAATTTTTTTCAATTTTGTTATAATTTTGTATTTTTTTTAATTTAATTTTTTAACGAAAATTTGAAAACGTTCCTTGCGTGCCATTTATTCACATTTTTAATTAATTTTACATTATGCTCACTCAAAAACACATTATGAACAAATTTGGATATTCGTTTTTAAAACCCTTAGAAAGTTAATTTTTAAAAACTATTTTTCTGCATTAAAACTTAATTTTCATCATTTAATTGGGTTATTTGGGATAAGGTATGTCAAATACCTGTCTTTTTGGGAGGTTCTTCGTTTGGGATGGACGTTGTCCCACCCATAAGCAAAAAGTTAAATGTGTAAAAGTTAAATGTGTAAGTGCCGATTTTTGCTCATTTCAGCGTCCACCGTCCCCTTAAAGCCGCATTGAATCTAAACATGATTTATAAATACAAATATTTATCAATCAATAATTTTATTATAAAATCTGAAAAATATAGTTTCTTTATATTATGTACTCCGTGCGATAAATGGGTATGCTGCTGCTTTAATTATACAAGTACATTTAACTTGCAAAATCTGAATAAGATTTTTCTGATTCTGATAATAATTCCGGTACAAGTAAAACAAAACATTATGGAATATAAATATGCGAGAAAGTCTGTAGACTCACACTTAAGATACTTTAATATGCTGTTATCTCAACCGTAACTAATGTTAAATCAAGGGATCTCTGAGTTCAGAAACTGTCGAGAAAGATTCTGAATAATTTTTCATCTCGTCGCTGTCGAAGATTAATGACTTTGAGAACAAACTCTGGAGAAGAAAATCGGTCTTTGAGAATTTGTTAAATATAAAAAAGACAATGGGCATTTTAGAAACATCCACTGAAGAATTTATGCAAAAGTTAAACGCGTTGTTTAAATTCAGAAATAAAAATAAAATGCAGTACTCTTTTGATTTATATTTACCCTACAATTTGCGGAATACTTATATGGAGAAGTACTATGACGGGAAAGTTTCAAAAATTTATAGAATCCACTTTGACGAGAACTTACATTCTTGCCCAGTAACTTAAAGGTTGAAGCATCAGCTGGCCAATTCGAAGATCCACAGTTCAATCCTGGGCTAAGACAGTGAGACAGCTTTTGTCAAATTCACACCGTTTTCATCAGTGAAGCGAAACGAGCTACCTCCATTCATCATTGGAGCGAAGCTATCTATCTCCATTCATCCTTTTAGCGAAGCGATCTATCTCCATTCATCATTGGAGCGAAGCGAGCTATCTCCATTCATCATTGGAGCTGAGCGAGCTATCTCTATTCATCATTGGAGCTGAGCGAGCCATCTTCATTCATCATTGGAGCGAAGCGAGCTATCTCCATTCATCATTGGAGTTGAGCGAGCTATTTCTATTCATCATTGGAGCTGAGCGAGCCATCTCCATTCATCATTGGAGCGAAGCGAGCTATCCCCATTCATCATTGGAGAGAAACGAGCTATCTTCATCCATCATTGGAGAGAAACGATTAATCTCCATTCATCATTGAAGCTGAGCGAGCTATCTCCATTCATCCTTGGAGCGAAGCGAGCTTTCTCCATTCATCATTGGAGCGAAGCACGCTATCTTCATACATCATTGGAGCAGAGCGATCTATCTCCATTCATCATTGAAGCTGAGCGAGCTATCTCCATTCATCATTGGAGCGAAGCGAGCTATCTCTATTCATCCTTGGAGCGAAGCGAGCTATCTCCATTCATCATTGGAGCGAAGCACGCTATCTTCATACATCATTGGAGCAGAGCGAACTATCTCCATTCATCATTGAAGCTGAGCGAGCTATCTCCATTCATCCTTGGAGCGAAGCGAGCTATCTCCATTCATCCTTGGAGCGAAGCGAGCTATCTCCATTCATCATTGGAGCAAAGCACGCTATCTTCATACATCATTGGAGCAGAGCGATCTATCTCCATTCATCATTGAAGCTGAGCGAGCTATCTCCATTCATCCTTGGAGCGAAGCGAGCTACCTCCATTCATCCTTGGAGCGAAGCGAGCTATCTCCATTCATCATTGGAGTGAAGCACGCTATCTTCATACATCATTGGAGCGAAGAGAGCATGTATCCCTTCTTGAGTAACTTCAATATCAAAATGTTTGTACAAATATCATTTTAAAACAACCAATCAGATTTTGAAGAAATTTGATTGCTTCACTTTTAACGCATCACGTCAATAACAACTTCTAACTGAATAATGACCGGCTTACACACCCTCTGTGGATTTTTTTTAAATCGGCATAACTTCAGAAATTCTTAACCAATCAACAAAATTCAAGCAGTTTACAAAAGTCGTCAAGTCGGCGATGTTTCGCCAAATTTATCGCCTATGTCATTAAATTTTTCACCAAAGTCAAGAAACCTTTCCTTCAAATATAACCATTGTCTATAAATGTCGTTTTTCCTCGAAGATGCGCAATATGGCGTAATGACATATGTATTCGTCTCTGCAATTTATTCTTCTTCAACTATAACTCACGAACGGCACACGAACTCCGTTTTCATACCATAATGCGCAAAAAATAATATCCTAAATTTACTTAATTAACTCTATTGGTGTGCAATCAACTGTTCTTGGGATGTTTTAATTTATAGTTACAGAATCCAATTGCTTTTATATTTTATGAATGAATTTATTTACAGTTTTTACTTTCCCTGCAATACATGGTAATGTATAGGGAAAGTATTGGAATCATGCCGAAAATCGCAACTCGAGTTTTCGACGGATCTACACGTTTCAAGACCTCTAGAATACGAAAAAACCATTTTTAGCGTGACGTCTGTGTGCGTGTGTGTCTGTCTGTCTGTCTGTATGTCTGTCTGTGTGTCTGTCTGTCTGTGCAGATTTTGTATCCACTCTAACTAAAAAACTAATGAACCGAATTTCACAAAATTTTGTAGGTAAGTCACTTGTGGCCGGGGCTGGTGCTGATTAGTTTTGGGTACGATTCGGAATAAAAGAACCCGCCTTTTTGTGAAATGGCCCGCAAAAGTTTGTATCCACTGTAGCTGAAAAACTAATGGATCGAATTTCGCAAAATTCGGTAGATGAGTCACGTATAGGTCACCCTGGTGCTGATTAAATTTTGGTACGATTCAGAAAAAAATAACCTGCTTTTTTTGCAGAATGGCCCGCAAAAATCATCAAAATCTAAACTAAAAGGCTACGTATTCTCAAATATATCCATTAAATGCTTGTTTAATACGTAATTTTTAACGAAGAAAAGAATAAGACCAACCCCATTACATTAAGACTAGCCGTTCTCGAGATATATTATTTTTTTTCGTATTTTTCCACGCCACCTTTGAAAATAAGTCCAGCTATCAAATGAGAACGAAAATTGAATTAAAAGTGAATTAAATTTAATTGAAATAAATAGAACGTGGTTGTAAGTTTGCAGGGAAAGTCATGTGCTGCCCACATCAGATTTTTGACTTCCTTGTAGTAACTAAGTAACGGAGTTACGTTTCACATATCAAAATTGTTTATTCTAATTCTTTAAACCAAAGATTTGAAAAACAATGCAATAATTAATTGATTTGTATCGATTTGTATGAAGACGTTGAAAAAACATACAGTGATCGGAAACACAAGCGGCTCCAGGCTTTCACAATTGGGGGTGCTATGCATTGGGGAGGGTCACAACTGGGGTGCTCATGCAAAGCATGAATAGTTTAAAAAATATGATGTGAGCAGCATATGACTTTCCCTGCAGACTCAAATTCATATTTCCTTTATGTCTTTAATAATTCATTAGATTGAGTTTAATTGCACCAAATACACTAAATTTGCATTTTTAATTCAATTTTTGTTTTCATTTAGTAATTGGACATTTTTCCGAAATCAGCATGACAAAAATGCAAGACACCTCAAATATCTTGAGAACGGTTAGTCCTAAAGTATAATGGAGTGTGTTATATTCTTTTCCTCGTCAAAAATTGCGTATAAAACAAGAATTTAATTAATACATTTGAGCATACGTAGTCTTTTTTTTTTTTTTAGATTTTGGCGATTTTTGTGGACCATTTCGTAAGATAAGGCAGGTTGTTCTTTTCCGAATCGTACCAAAATCTAATCAGCACCAGAGTATCCTACAAGTAACTTATCTACCAAATTTTGTGACATTTGATCAATTAGTATTTTAGCTAAAGTGGATACATGAAATTTTTGCGGGCCATTTTGTAAAAAAAGGCGGGTTCTGTTTTTACGAATCATATCAAAAACTAAGCAGCACCAGGGTCACATCCAAATTACCTAAAAACTTTTATGAAATTCGGTCCATTAGTTTTAGAGTTGGAGTGAATGCATACATTTCACAGACAGACAGACAGACACACAGACACACACACACAGACGTCACGCTAAAAGTAGTTTTTTCGTATTCAAGAAGTCTCGATACGTGTAGATCCGTCGAAAACTCGAGTTGCGATTTTCGGCATGATTCCAATACTTTCCCTATACATTACCATGTATTGCAGGGAAAGTAAAAAACAAATAGTTTACTTGTTTAACTTTAATTCATTATAGTTCCACCGATTTCTGTATGATATAGCCATGGTCTTAATTCGTAAAAAATACTAAATAAAAAGATATTTGAAAACTATGACCACGCTAGCACAGACGCCAATGGAATATTGACAATTTTCTGACAAACTCGGAAAGAAACTAACGCCTCTGTTTCTTTCCGCTAGGCGAGAGTTTACGATAGATTTCTTTATTGAAGCCTTGGAACTGGGTCTACCCTAAAGATATCTGATCTCAGATTTATAAATCCGTAAAAAAAAATCTGATATAGGCAACACATGACTTTCCTTATATAATGCAATGAATTTACTACTCTTACAGTAAATAAAAAGTAGGTTATTCTTATAGTAGACACTTATATTCTTTCCAAGTTATTGAATTTTCGTCAATTAGACGTCATTTCATTGATTTAGCGTCATTTTTATCTATTTGGCGAGATTTTCGTTAATTTGGCAACATTTGAAAAAAATAAGAAATGTGTATTTTCGTAACTTTATTAAAGATTTTTATTTTTCGATGATTTTTTCAAAATTTCACTCGAAAATTTAGGAGGTTTCTAAACATTCAATTGCATTTGAAAATAATAGGCTCCCAGTATTCACGGATTGTGATTTTTGTACCAAATTTCATTCGAATCACTACATTCGTTCGTGAAATATCGTTTCCACAGACTCACTGACACACACACACACAGACATCACTTCAAAAATGTTCGATTCGTGATCAGGGATGCTTGAAACGTGCTCTCCCGTCGAAAACTCGAATTCGAATTTTCGACCCCGTCACAATACTTTCCTTATACATTATGTATATAAGGAAAGTAATAATCCTATCCAAATTGGACCTCGAGCTATAAATTATCCACCGCAAAATGAAATGGTACTTTACAAAAAGAAAATTTTCATCCTATTTAAAAGCAACTCGAATTATCTACAATAATTCGTAAACTAGTTTTCAAAATGTGCCCACCCAGCAGTCATCATGCAGTGGTGAATATAATTTAATTTCTAAGAAATGTATTCTTCGAGCTCAACACATCCTCTGTCACATTTATATTTATTACTTTCCTTATACATAATTTATAAGGAAAGTATTGTGACGGGGTTGAAAATTCGAATTCGAGTTTTCGACGGGAGAGCACGTTTCAAGCATCCCTGATCACGAATCGAACATTTTTGAGGTGATGTCTGTGCGTGTGTGTGTGTGTGTGTGTGTGTGTTTGTGTGTGTGTGTGTGTGTGTGTGTTAGTGAGTCTGTGGAGACGATATCTCACGAACGAATGGAGCGATTCGAATGAAATTTGGTACAAAAATCACAATCCGTGAATACTGGTTGCCTATTGTTTTTAAATGAAATCGAATGTTCAAGACCCCCTAAATTTTCGAGTGAAATTTTGAAAAAATCATCAAGAAATCAAAACCTTTAATATAATTACGCAAATAGACATCTGTTATGTAATTTGTCCTTAGAAAACGATTGACATAAACTTTAGAACGCTAGCACGATCCGTTCTCGAGATATTGCACATTTTTCAAATAAATTTATAAAAAAAAATCTCATAAATTAAAAAAATATATTATCTGTTGAGAAACATATTCACTTTTCATATGTAATATGCGATAAATTTGGTGACACCATTTTCGTAGAACTAGCTCGTTCCATTCATGAGAAAAGATACTTTGAGTAATACTTTTGTATTTAAACTCCAATAGTTTTTTATCTGCTATAAGAATAATTTATTTCTCCTGCCACAACTCTTGGCGATATTTTGGCGTCGAATTTGGCGGAATGTCGCCAACTTGGCGACTTTCTAAATGTTGCCAAATTAACGAAAATCTCGCCAAATGGTTAAAAATGACGCTAAATTATTGAAAATGACAACTAATTGACGAAAATTCAATATCTTGAAAAGAATATAAGTATCTACTATAAGAATAAGCTATTTTTTGTTGTAAAAGTAGTAAATTCATTACAATATATAAGGAAACTCATGTGCTGTCCACATCAGATTTTTTTTTATTTATTATAAACTAGCCGCCTTTGGCGACCAGCCTGTTCGCTACCCTTGAAAATTCTGACCTTGGCAAATTCTAACCGTGGCACACTCGCTGGCGCGACCTACCAGTAAAGTGTAAGGTAACTGTTTGGAGGGCCAGGAAGTGCCACCCAATTTAGACAGGAACTCAGTGGGGGAGGCATCCACAGGGACCGTACCCTCCTTCCCCTACCACCAACCTCTCGGAAGGACTTACGGTCCCGCATGTTTAACGTGATCGTACTCCGCCTGAACACGGCGGCAGTTTTGGCAATGGCGGGAATCGAACCCGGACCTACCTAGTGCAAATCCCGCGCGCTAACCACTGGGCTACCGCGCCCTCCGCGACAATCTCCATAACCTTCTTTTTATTCACCCAATTTAGACCGGAACCCAGTGGGAAAGTCATCCACAGGGTCCGTACCCTCCTTCCTCTACCACCAACCTCTCGGAAGGACTTACGGACCCACATGTTTAACGTGATCGTACTCCGCGTGAACACGGCAGCAGTTTTGTCAGTGGAGGGAATCGAACCCGGGCCTACCGAGTGAAATTCCCGCACGCTAACCACTGGGCTACCGCGCCCTCCGCGACAATCTCCATAACTTTCTTTTTATTCACCCAATTTGGACCAGGACCCAGTGGGGGAGGCATCCACAGAGACCGTACCCTCCTTTCCCTGCCACCAACCTCTCGGAAGGAATTATCGACCCATATGTTTAAGGTGATCGTACTCCGCATCAGTGGCGGGAATCGAACCCAGGCCTACCGAGTGCAATTCTCGCGCGCTAACTTCCCGCGCGCTAATTTAAATTTATAATGACCATATGCTAGGCTCTTAATTCCACCATCCTCGTTCCATCGTTCTATCATTTAAAATAGCCATAAAATTAAAATATCCATTTAAAATATCTATAAATTAAAATATCCATAAATTAAAATATCCATTTAAAATCAAAAAATCATCCATATCGTTCCACCAATCCATAAATATAATAATTTCAAATACATCACCACAATTCAAACCACCATAATTCAATCATTTAAATTATTTAAAATATCCATTTAAAATATCATATAAATATAATAATTTCGCCCGATGTATACAACACTTATGCTCGTAATTCATTTAAAACCGAAAGCGCGGTCTCCATGGAGACGGGGAAGAAACTACTGCGGATGGGGGGGAAATGCCGTTGAAGAACTGAGCCTGTAGCCGACAAATTTAAAATCATGGCGTCTTTAAAATTGCGATCCTGAAGGCAATTTTCATTATTTCTGGACCAAATTAGACTTGTAAGAATGCCAGATATTTCAGCTTTCTAAAAATGTAAATTATTAGTCGAAATTATGAGTACTTTTCACTATGCGAGAATTTAAAAACCAAAAATCGTTTTTTTGAGCCAAAAGTGACTTTTGTTTTAAAATCTTTAAAAAATATTAGAAATCGAAATTGAGAGTTGAAATTGATATATTTTTACTCGAAATTCTCTGCTCTTTCCGATGGTGTGATTTGTTTTTTTCTACAACGTCTGCATCGTGGAGAAAAAAGGGCAAAAATGTCAAAAAACGGTCGAAATCGCATAAAACATTAAATAACAAAAAAAATAATTCAAATTTTAAAAATCGGTTTTCACGTGTCCCCTTCCCTCCCCCCCAGGTCTCCGATTGCCAAATTTCGTAGCTCTCCGACGCGCGGTCGCGAAACGTATAGTGTATAAGACAGACACACAGACACACAGACACACACACAGACATTGCCTTTTATTATTTAAGATGGCCAGTTACTTGAGACATTCCATCACTCGACTACACACCGGTCAGCATCGTGAACCATTTAGCCGTTACATGACGTTCCCCGGCGCACCAATGGGAGGGGCGGAACACACTGCCCCCAACAACACAACATCCATGCTCGCTGGTGGAATTCGAACCCACAACCCGGCAGCCGAGCCAGCATGAGAAAACGCTTACATTGACCGCTCAGCCACCACGTCTGCCTGTCACATTTATATGCACAGTGTAAGAATGTAATAAACAGTAAATACACACTCAAAAAAGCCCAATAAATTTTTCAATAGCATGTCGGAATTGAACATAAGCTTCTGTAAAGAATAAAGATGGAAAATTTATCCCCCCCCCCTCCCCCTCCTCCCCAGAAATGAAACATATTTCCCTCTTTCACGAGTCGTTACTTCCACGTTTTGTTGTTAAACATTTTCCTCTATTTCCCTAAGGACTCTGGGGGAAGAATAAAGTTCTGAATGTTCCTGTGACATTTTGATTCATTCTTATGGAGTGAAATGCTGCTATGGATGGACTTTTATAAGCCGATATAAATCCTTTTATAGGAGACAGATGAACAAATATTATTTACATTTATAAGACTCCCCCAAGCGCAAAAAATAAAATGAAGTAACTATGTTACTCGTTATAGATTGAGGTGAAATATTTCACAAATTTTGCATATTTTGAATAGGAAAAGGTTGGTAAATGTTGCCTGTGACGATGATGCGGAGAAAGGTTTCAATATTTTTTGAATTTTTAAATTTTTAATTTGGTTTTTAAATGTTTTTAATTACTTCTTCTCATACTCGCAAGGATCACTTCGCGAGCTATTTCAAGCCAAACTATAGTTTAAATCGGTAAACTGTTTATTTCATCCCGTTACCCTATTAGTGTTCTATAAATGTACTAGTTGTAATATTTTTTGCATGCTATGGTCTTTGCTGTACGAGACAGAGAATATAGATGGATACGCCGATAGGATAGAATGTTTTTCTCTTCAAAAGTGCATAAAAGTAAAATATCTCGTAAACTACATCAAAATAAATTTTTAAAAAAATGCTCCGCTCTGCAAAAATTCAACTATATTGGAATCTGTCTGCAATATTACGTGGTCTTGCTATTGTTAGCCTATCCAGAAAGCGAACTCAAATATTTTCACTTTGACATTAAAAATTTCTTAAACTAAAATATATATAAAAAAAAATCTGATGTGGACAGCACATAACTTTTCTTATGCAATGCAATGTACTTACAATTTTCACAGTAAAAACAAAATAGGTCGTTACTTTAAGTATATAGTATAAAGTATATACTTATATTTTTTCCAAGATATTGAATTTTCGTCAAATAGTCATGATTTTCATTGATTTAGCGTCATTTTTATCCATTTGGCGAGATTTTCTATGATTTGGTAACATTTTAATAACTCGCCAAGTTGGCGACATTCCGCCACATTCGCCGCCAAAATCTCGCCAAGCGTTATGGACGGAGAAATAGTTTATTCTTATAGTAGATAAATGACTATTGGAGTTTAAATACAAAAATTTACTCAAAGTATCTTTTTCATGATGGAACGAGCTGATGTCACTAAATTTATCGCATGATATTACATATGAAAATTGAACATGTTTCTCAATAGCAAATATTTTTTTTTATTTTATATAATATTTTGATAATTTTTTTTAAAAATGTGCAATATCTCGAGAACGGTTCATGCTAGCGTTCTAAAATTTATGTTAATCGTTTTCTAATGAAAAATTACATAAGAAATGTCTATTTGCGTAACTTTATTAGATGTTTTGATTTCCTGATGACTTTTTCAGAATTTCACTCGGAAATTTAGGGGGCTCTGAACATTCGATTGCTTAAAAAATCAATAAGCTTCCAGTACTCATGGATTGTAATTTTTGTACCAAATTTCTTTCGAATCGGTCCATTCGTTCGTCAGTTATCGTCTCCACAGACTCACTGACACACACACACACACCTTCACTCACACACACACACACACCTTCACTCACACACACACACACACACACCTTCACTCACACACACACACACACACACACACACACAAGCATCCCTGATCACGAATCGAACATTTTTGAGGTGATAGCTGTGTGTGTGTGTGTGTCAGTAAGTCTGTGGAGACGATATCTCACGGACGAATGGAGCGATTAGAATGATATCTGGTACAAAAGTTACAATCCGTGAATGCCAGAAGCTTGTTGTTTTTAAACGCAATCGAATGTTCAGAACCCCTTAAATTTTCGAGTGAAATTTTGAAAAATCATCAAAAAATCAAAACCTTTAATAAAGTTACGCAAATAGACATTTCTTATGCAATTTTCCTTAGAAAACGATTGACATAAACTTTAGAACGCTATCATGAACTGTTCTCGAGATATTGCACATTTTTCAAATAAATTTATCAAAATATCCCATAAATTGAAAGAAATATACTACCTGTTGAGAAACATGTTCACTTCTCATATGTAATATCATGCAATAAATTGGGTGACATCACTCTCGTGGATCTAGCATGTTCCATTTATGAGAAAAGATACTTTGAGTTATAGTTTTGTATTTGAGCGGCAATAGTCATTTATCTGCTATAAGAATAACTTATTTCTCCGTCCATAACGCTTGGCGAGATTTTGGCGACGAATTTGGTGGAATGTCGTCAACTTGGCGACTTTTTTAAATGTTGCCAAATTAACGACAATCTCGCCAAATGGATAAAAATGACACTAAATCAATGAAAATGACGACTCATTGACGAAAATTCAATATCTTGGAAAGAATATAATCATCTACTATAAGAGTAATCTGGTTTTTTTTTACTGTAAAAGTAGTAAATTCATTGCATTATATAAGGAAAGTCATGTGCTGCCCACATCAGATTTTTTTATATAGAGTGATACAGTTTTGATAGATTAAAAGAATGTAGTTTATTTCGTTCAAAGTGGACCACAAACAATGACGTTAGCAATGAGGAAACATTTGGATGTACCGTTTGCAGATGCTCCACCGGACGATCGTGCGGTTGACGCAAGAGATAAGACATATGGAGCAGATGTCGATGCACAGATGTCGCAGATCTGAAATATAATTATTTTACACTTTTCTACCACTATTGTTCTTGATTCTATAACACAGCTTAAAGGGTATATAATCAAAAGAAAAAATATGCATTGGGTTCCATAATGAGTTCGACAGATGCGTTTACTCGTATCACGCCAACAATCAAACTGGTGAGCTTATATACCATGCCCTCTAATGAAAAAATCTATAAAAAAAAAACGTACTCGTGACATTCTTTGCCAATTTACAAAATTCGACAAGTTTCTAGAGCAGCTAAGACTCTATGTAACTGCTCTACGCCCTTT
The DNA here is from genome assembly GCA_951213105.1 of Amaurobius ferox. NCBI lineage: Eukaryota > Metazoa > Arthropoda > Arachnida > Araneae > Amaurobiidae > Amaurobius > Amaurobius ferox. The sequence goes on along the minus strand of OX578152.1, from coordinate 84,081,849 downwards.
CAGTGAGCTGGATAGGCTGGGTAATAAAAACAAGAAAGATCAATCATGCATAAAGCATTGATTATAAAACATATTCCAACTCATCGGCACATCCAACTCATCGGCACCACTAAGCGGTTGCTAACATAAATATATTTGATGTGGGCAGCGCATGACTTTCCCTACAGACTTAAATTCATTTTATTTTTATTTTTTTAATAATTCATTGAGTTTAATTTTACAAAATAACATGCATAATTATTTGAAACTACACTGAATTTGCACTTTTAATTCAATAATCGTTTTCATTTGGTAACTTGACGTATTGTTATAGCCGGCGTAGCAAAAATGCGGAAATCTAAAATATCTCGAGAACGACTAGTCCTTGAGTAATGGGATTGGTCTTATTATTTTCATCACTAAAAATTACTTATAAAACAAGCATTTAATTGACATATTTGAGCATACGTAGTCTTTTGTTTTAGATTTTGATGATTTTTGCGGGTCATTTTGCAAATGGCCCGCAAAAATCGCCCGCAATACAGGTTCTTTTTTTCCAAATCATAATAAAATCTAACACCAGAGTAACCCACACGTCTTATCTACCGCATTATGTGAAATTTTACCAATGAGTGTTTTAACTAGAGTGGATACATACAAGTGTTGTTGGACATTTCGAAAAAAAGAGGCAGGTTCTTTTATTACGAATTGTACCAAAATCTAATCAGCACAAGTGACCAACCAATAAAATTTTAGGAAATTTGGTCAATTAGATTTTGAGTTGGAGTGGATGTATTCATTGCACAGACAGACAGACAGAGAGGGAGAGAAAGAAAGACATATACACAGATACGCACACACAGACGTCACGCTAAAAATAGTTTTTTCGTATTCTAGAGGTCTCGAAACGTGTAGATCCGTCGAAAACTCGAGTTGCGATTTTTGACATGATTCCAATACGTTTCCTATACATTACCATGTATTGCAGGGAAAGTAAAAGGAAACTTTAAAATAATTTTTAAGAAATATTTTAAAAGAATAACTTAGGTATGAAATATTTATATATACTTGTTGCGAAAGTATAATATTCTCTCACTGGCGTCCCCCTTCATCTCTATCACAGACCAAACGGTGCCATCGCAGTGTTTTCTCCAGAAGACAGCGGTACGGACATTCTTTCCCTGACGTCACTCTGTGGTTGCTAGAATATTGATTCAGAAGAAGGGTTACCAGATTTGGCAATTCATCGCCAATTTGGCGCCATTTGACGACTTCCTGGATGTTCCAGAAACTTCACAAAATAACGATTAGTCTAGAAAATATCAGATATTTCTGGGAATTTCTACAGAAAGATTTCCAGAGGTTTCTATAGAGAGACTATGAAAAGGACTCATCACTCCGCTGGAGTTCACGAGTTGCTAATATACGTGCTACAGTGAGCTGTGACTTTTGTCAATGTTTTGATAATAGCAGCGGCTGTTTCGTTGTTGTTGTTGAGACCCAGACAGTCCGACCTACCAGAAAGGTGTAAGGTAATTGTTTGGACGGTCGGAAAGTGCCACCCAATTTAGACCGGAACCCAGTGGGGGAGACATCCACAGGGACCGCACCCTCCTTTCCCTACCACCAACCTTTCGGAAAGACTAACGGACTCACATGTTTAACGTGATCGTACTCCGCGTGAACACGGCGGCAGTTTTGGCAGCGGCTGGAATCGAACCCGGGCCTACTGAGTGCAACTCCAGCGCGCTAACCACTGGGCTACCGCGCCCTAGCGGTTGTTTCGTGAAATTATCTTCGCCAGTATTTTGAGAATATTATAGCTTATTCTGCGAATTGAGTGGAGAATTTAAATGTTGTTTGATTGTATAATGTTCCTCTTTACTTTGTGCTTCTTTGGGATTTTATTAGAAGTGCTTACTTCCCTTCAAATTATAAACATGTAAAAATACTTAACTTGTGCTGGTTTCAAAAATGTAGAGTTGGGGTTAAAGAAATAATGAAAAATGTTTTGTCTATGGAAATGAATTAAGAGTTGATGTTTGCACTTAGTTGGATCTATAAGATTGTAAATATTTATTATCTCACTTTGAATTGCATTATAAAATGTATTAAGATATGTATTCTGTTATTTTGTTTCTTTTACAACCAAGTAGGTTGTACTTGTTCCTTTTGTAACCAGTTGTTACTTGTGTTTTTATCCAATCACTTGTCCTTTATATAGAATGTTATAAGTTGAATGTTGAAATGGTTGTAACTTCTTTGATGAAGAAGCAAGAAGAATTGAAAGAATCCCTAAAAGAAGGAAGATGAACTTTGTATTATAAATTGATTGAAAAATAAAGTGTTGACGGACCCATCAGAGGATGACTCTCTTCAGATGGCAGGACGCGTTTTGCCCGGGTTTTTGCTGTGTTGTTGTTTTGGCGCCCGCCGTCCTCTCGGCTTGCCGTTGGTGTTGTTGGGTGGCTGGAGAGAATGGTATGGGTCGCGGTGGCCACTTGACCCAGCCCTGTTGTCCTGGGTGGGATATCGCGGCGACATTGATTCTTTCCCGTGTACCTTCGGGTGGGGCGGTGTTCCTTTTAGAGTTTACTTTGTGCTTCTGAATGAACGTAAGTTATCCAGAAAATTGAACTCGTTCTTGAATCCTGTGTACGCACTCACGTTTCTGGAGGATACGTTCGTAACAATATAAAATACAGGTGTTATCTTCTGGTAATCATCGCGGTACAAGTACATACTGACTACCTTGAAACACGACTGCGTAAGAAAGCCTATTTAAGAATTACGCTTCAGATGTTTTAATAAAATTTCAATCTCATATTACTTTTATATGATTTTTAATGCGTTCTAAAAACTGAAGGCTTTCATAGTATTCCATCATATGGGAAATCAATAGCATTCCAATATTTAATGATTATGATGATCGTAGCAAATTTCATTCAAATCGTTTCAATCGTTCTTCCGTCAGTGTATGAGTACTAACAAACCTGAATTCCAAAAGTGGAATGGAGTTTTAATTAATTCTAGTCTCTTATTCCTTTTATTACTTTACTTACATTCTTCTTCTGGACTTCAGATTTGTTAGTTCTTTTGCTCTGACGAAGGGAATCCAGCGTATCCTCGAAACAGCTGTATGGTGCATTATTGTATTATTTGTGTTTATATATGTTATTCAAGTTTTCCTCTTGCTGTATAGTTTAACGAGATTATAAATTAAAAAAATCTGATGTGGGCAGCACATGACTTTCCTTATATTATGCAATGAATTTACTTCTTTTACAGTAAAAAGAAATAGGTTTTTCTTATAGTAGATACTTATATTCTTTCCAAGATATTGAATTTCGACAATCCATTTGGCGAGATTTTTGTTAATTTGCCACCATTTCAAAAGTCGCCAAGTTGGCGACATTTCGCCAAATTTTTCGCCAAAATCTCGCCAAGCGTTATGGACGAAGAAATTAGTTATTTCTTACAGCAGATAGTTCTTACAGCAGATAAATTCTTACAGCAGATAAATGACTATTGGCGTTCAAATACAAAAGTATTACTCAAAGTATCTTTTCTCATGAATGAAACGAGCTAGATCCACGAGAATGATGTCACCAAATTTATCGCATGATATTTCATATGAAAAGTGAACATGTTTCTCAACAGTTAATATTTCTTTTTAATTTATTGGATGTTTTGATAACTTTATTTGAAAAATGTGCAATATCTCGAGAACGATTCATGCTAGAGTTCTAAAGTTTATGTCAATCGTTTTCTAAGAAAAAATTGCATAAAAAATGTCTATTTGCGTAACATTATTAAAGGTCTTGATTTTTTGATGATTTTTTCAAAATTTCATTCGAAAATTTAGAGAAGTTCTGAACATTCGATTCCATTTAAAAACAATAGGCTTCCAGTATTCGCGGATTGTAATCTTGCTGTCTCGTCGAAAACTCGAATTCGAATTTTCGACCCAGTCACAATACTTTCCTTATACATTATGTATATAAGGAAAGTAATAATGAAAATAAATATTTTTCATTTTTCAACTTTGTTATTACGGTAGACATCATTTACCGTGCGTGTTTCTTCGAAAACGTTATATGCGTTATATAAAAAAAAAACATACTGTACAGGAAACTTTTATTTTAACTAGTTTATAAAAAAAAATCAAGGAAAACACGTGAGAAATTTAATATTACACTCATCAAGCTTTACTTTTCACTATTAAATATTTAATTTATGATTCACACAGAAATTTTTCAAAAGTATCAAAAATGTCAAACCCTCTATAATTTAATGATAATTTAAATCAAATTTACAATAAGCTTTTTAAAATGACTTTTCAGAGTCCCCAAACAATAAACACTATATTTGCGGAAACGAAATGTTTTGAACAAAAATAAAGAAATCCCGAAAAGGGAATCTTTACCTCTGCAAGAAATCCCGCAGCCTAGACACGTCTACCGGTGGTCAATACAGCAGTTAAATGATAAAAATGCGCACGCATTCTCTTTCAGTTCCATTTCCAATGCAATATCACCTAACAGGGGTAGACATTTCGAGACATGTCTCTCCTGAACACTATACAGACAGTTGAGAATCTGTCGAAGCAAAAGTACGTCTGCGTCGCCCTTCGTTTTTGTTTTGTACAAAGAAGACAATTTATACTTTTATTTTGAATAATGTACAATTAAAATAAAAGTTACTTTGTCGTAAATTATTTGTATCCGTCTACTTTATCTCTCCTGATATTTGGCCGCTGCCACTACACACACAGGCACAAACAACCCTTGAGAAACTGTCGATTTGAGTTTAGATATGCTTAAAAAAACCTGATGTGGGCAGCACATGACTTTCCTTATATAATGCAATGAGTTTACTACTTTTACAGCAAAAAATAGGTTATTCTTATAATAGATACTTATATTCTTTCCAAGATATTGAATTTTCGTCAATTAGTCGTCATTTTAATTGATTTAGTGCTATTTCTATCCATTTGGCGAGATTTTCGATAATTTGGCAACATTTAAAAAAGTCGCCAAGTTGGCGGCATTCCGACAAATTCGTCGCCAAAATCTCGCCAAGCGTTATGGACTGAGAACTAAGTTATTCTTATAGCAGATAAATGACTATTGACTTTCAAATACAAAAGTATTACTCAAAGTATCTTTTCTCATGAATGAAACGAACTAGATCCACGAGAATGATGTCACCCAATTTATCGCATGATATTACATATGAAAAGTCAACATGTTTCTCAACGGTTAATATATTTTTTTAATTTATGGGATTTTTTGATAAATATATTTGAAAAATGTGCAATATCTCGAGAACTGTTCCTGCTAGCGTTCTAAAGTTTGTGTCACTCATTTTCTAAGGAAAAATTACATGAGAAATGTCTATTTGCGTAACTTTATTAAAAGTTTTGATTTTTTGGTGATTTTTTCAAAATTTCACTCGAAAATTTAGGCAGGTTCTGAACATTCGATTGCGTTTAAAAACAATAGGCTTCCAGTATTCACGGATTGTGATTTTTGTACCAAATTTGATTCGAATTCCATTCGTTCGTGATATATCGTCTCCACAGACTCACTCACACACACACACACACAGACAGACATCACCTCAAAAATGTTTGATTCGTGATCAGGGATGCTTGAAACGTGCCCTGCCGTCGAAAACTCGAATTCGAATTTTCGACCCCGTCACAATAATTTCCTTATACGTTATGTATATAAGGAAAGTAGTATGAAAATGCATACAATAATTTCCGTATATACGTTCTACGAGCCCTATGACGTAGGGAAAGTAAATATTGAACAAATGTGCCTATATAGCTTAACTATGCACAAATTATTCTCCCAATGTCTCCAACTATTCCCTTTTTTTTATTTTTAAAGATTTGGTAGTGAATTTAAATTGCAGCTTTGACAACTTGATGCTTTTATTTTTGCTTAAATTGATTTAACATGCAAATTGCAATCCCAGTCAAACACTTTACCAGATATTTTAACAAAAAAGAACCAAAGCTCTGAATTCTAATCGTTTTTGGAGGGGAAATATTTTTTGTTTTCGTTTTTTAAATCTCCAAGTGAACATAGTATATATATTTTTTTTGTTGTTGTTTTTCCCACCTGAGTAATTTTGCAATTGTAATTCACCATATGTGTTTCATACGCTTCTACTCATTGCAGAATGTCAAAGGGGAAGAAAGTGATAAATAAGATGTTTTCAGTTCTGTTTTAAAGATATTTCGTAAGATATATCGTAAGCGTTCCACGACACTTTTCCATATATTCATATTCCGCATATTACGCAAGTACGTTTATACCAATTAGTATCAGAATGAGCGAAATCTGATGTGGGCAGTACATGATTTTTTCTACAAACTCAAATTCATTTTCTCTTTATTTCTTAATTAATTCATTAAACTGAGTTTAATTTTACAAAATAACATGCATAATTATTTGAAACTATACTGAATTTGAACTTTTAACTCAATTTTCGTTTTCATTTGGTAACCTGAAGTATTGTCAAAGCCGGCGTAGCGAAAATGGGAAAAAACTAAAATGCCTCGAACTAGTCCAAAAGTACAACTAGTCCTGAAGTAATGGGGTTAGTCTTATTCTTTCATCATCAAAAATTACGTATAAAACGAGCATTTAATGGATACATTTGAGCATACGTAGAACATTCAAAAGTACAACTAGTCCTGAAGTAATGGGGTTAGTCTTATTCTTTCATCATCAAAAATTACGTATAAAACGAGCATTTAATGGATACATTTGAGCATACGTAAAATCCTATTTTTAGATCCTATCTTTATTTTTAGATTCTGACGATTTTTGTGGGCCATTTCGCAAATAAAGACAGGTTCTGTTTTTCCGGATCGTACCAAAATCCAATCAGCACCAGGGTAACATACAAGTAAACGATCCATCAAATTTTGTGAAATTTGGTCAATTAGCCTTTAAGCTAAAGTGAATACGCATATTGCACACACACACACACACACACACACACACACACACACACACACACACATACACACACACACATACAGACGTCATGCTAAAAATAGTTTTCCATATTCTAGTCGAAAACTCGAGTTGCAATTTTTGACACGATTTCAATACTTTCCCTATACATTACTATGTATTGCAGGGAAAATGAAAAATCCTATTTCTTCTATAAGCTTCCGTTTACAAGTTATTCTGTTTCACATTCTAATTTTTTTTAAACATTTGTATTTTTAAGTTGGCAACAGGACTGTAAATCCGCTGAATGTGACGCAATCCGCTGATTTGCTTAAATTCATACTAATTTAATGAACTCGGTATGTATCGCGTAGATATTCTACCATTTTGTTTAAGCATTATTTAAAAGTTTATTTTTTATATTGGCAACAACTTGGTGAAGTCAATGAATTATATATATTTGACTGCTTTGTATTAATAGTATTATTTTCATAACATTTATATTCCCATAACGTATTTTTGTCGTAATTTATATACCTACTACTATTGTTCTGGAAATTTCCATTTTTTTTTCAATAGCAAATAAAGCTTTGAAAATCTTAATTCGAATGAATATAATGCGAATTCCAATCATGAGAATTTCTAAAAATAAATTATATCCAATTTCAGTTTTTCACATAGTGTATGACAAAAATGTTAAATGTTTTTTATCATGTTTTCACATGATAAAAAAAGATGCATGTTTTTTTGTGTCGCCCACAACGTAATAAAAATTCGAAAAAAAAATAATAAAATTTTTAATTCGAATTAGTTTAAAAGTTATGGATTTGAAATTCAGAGTTCAACCAATAATGTTAGTGGTGCTGATTATGTTACATGCATACTAAGCAGCTCAATTTCAGTGTACCAATCCAGTTATCCTTCCGACAGTTAAAAAATTCCACTCAACTCCTATAAAATATATTCTACGTGTTGAGCATATGTATTCATCATATTTGTTCGATGTAAAAATGAAGAGGGAATGGCACTACAAAAAGAAATGTCAAATAAATTTTTCAATAATATTTCGGAATCGAATATAAACTTCTAAAAAGAATGAAATGGGAAAAGCTTACCTTCTCAACCCCCACCCCCTTAAAAAAAAAGAAACACATATTTCCCTGTTCATGAATTGTTGCTTGCATATTCTGCTGTTAAACATTTTCCCCTATTTCCCTATGGTCCCGGGAAACAAAGTCCTGAACGTTTCTGCGACATTTTGATACACTTTCCCGACGTAAAATGCTGATGTGGATAGCTGTTTATCGGTCAATATAAATCTTTTTATAGTGGATCTATTAAGGGGACGGTGGACGTTGAAACTTTTTTTATTTATTTATTGACTTAGAAACGTGAAAATTTGTATAAATATTCCTCTTAACATTACTATATACAATACCATTAAATTTTTGTTCAATGTTGTTATAATTTTGTATTTTTTTTAATTTAATTTTTTTTTAACGAAAATTTGAAAATGCTCCTTGCGTGCCATTTGTTCACATTTTTGATTCATTTTATACGTTATGATCACTCAAAAACACATTATGAACACATTTGGGTATTTATTTTTAAATCCCTTAGAAAGTTAATTTTTTAAAAAGTATTTTTCTGCATTAAAACTTAATTTTCATCATTTAATTAGGTTCTTATTCACTTTTAATTACCTTAATATAGTCCAATTATAAAATGCATACCCAGTTTCATTAAAAAGTATGAGAGGTGTTGTCTTACCAAATTTCATGCACCTCAGACAAAAATTAAGATGCATGGAGCATTTTAAAAATGCAAAACCTTTAAAAATTCCGTTTCGAAAAAAATGCATTCAACCTTTTGCTTACGGGTGGGACAGAGTTCATCCCAAACGAAGAACCTCCCCAAAAGACAGGTATTTGACATACCCTATCCCAAACAGTCCGACGCCCTTTGCAGGCATTGGCGTCGAACTGTTTCGGATAGAGTATGTCAAATACCTGTCTTTTTGGGAGGTTCTTCATTTGGAATGGACGCTGTCCCACCCGTAAGCAAATGTTAAATGTGTAAAATGATGTTATACTTTAAAAACTGTTTTTAGTCGATTTTTGCTCATTTCAACGTCCATCGTCCCCTTAACAAATATTATTTTCTAACCATTTCACCCGCTTTCTCAATGGCTAGTGGTCACTAAATATGACACCTACACACTTAATCGAGGTTGCCGATAACCAGTTTTGATGGTTGGCAGATCATATTGGATATCATATTCTGTATTTAATGTTTGTGAGAGGCAAAATAGTGTGTTTTTTCTTTAAATCCCATTATATCGCTAACCTAAATTCAAATTTTCAAAAATTTGATGGATGCCCACGATAAATAAACAAATTGGTTTTGAATTTTCTTTTTTCAATATTCCTTTACATATTCACATTTAATTCGAACTTTTGAAATTTTAGATTATTCCCTTGGTCTTGAAGCTGAAATGGGGGAAATGCAACAAAAACTAAGATTCTATCAACAGTGGAAGTACTCAATGCTCTGTTGATACATAACCCCTCTCACTCAGTTCAGTGCATATTATATAGCACAGTGGTTACTACACTTTTTGGTTTCACGACCCCCTATCACACTTAAAAATTACAGAGGACCCACCACACCGGGTGGCTATATAAGCCACCCACGCTACCTCCAAACAAAAAAAAATCATTTTCTGAAAAACAGTACTAACGAATATAATAACCATATATAACAGTATTAACAACTATAATAACAATATATAACATTATTAACAAATATAATATTTAATTTAAATTAACTCATATCAATTACTCAGAGATTTATTTTTTAGTATAAAATACATAAAATAAAAACTTTTACAGTGCTTTTAAAATAAAAATTAAGAACCTAACTTTTGTAATCTTTGGACGAAACATAATGAAAAAAAAATCTGATGTGGGCAACACATGACTTTCCTTATATAATGCAATGAATATACTACTTTTACAGTAAAAATAATAGGTTTTTCTTATAGTAGATACTTATATTCTTTCCAAGATATTGAATCTTCGACAATCAGTCGTCATTTTCATTGATTTAGCGTCATTTTAATCCATTTGGCGAGATTTTCGTTAATTTGACAACATTTTAAAAAGTCGCCAAGCTGGCGACATTCCGCCAAATTCGTCGCCAAAGTCTCGCTAAGCTTTACTGAGGGAGAAATAAGTTATTCTTATAGCAGATAAATGACTATTGGCGTTCAAATACAAAAGTATTACTCAAAGTATATTTTCTCATGAATGGAACGAGCTAGATCCACGAGAATGATGTCACCCAATTTTTCGCATGGTATTACATATGAAAAGTGAACATGTTTCTCAATAGGAAATATATTTTTTTATTTTATATGACTTTTTATAATTTTTTCGAAAAATGTGCAATATCTCGAGAACGGCTCATGTTAGCGTTCTAAAATTTATGTTACTCGTTTTCTAATGAAAAATTACATAAGAAATGTCTATTTGCGTAACTTTATTAGCAGTTTTGATTTTTTGACGATTTTTTCAAAATTTCACTCGAAAATTTAGGGGGTTCTGAACATTCGATTACGTTTAAAAACAATAGGTTTCCAGTGTTTACGGATTGTGATTTTTGTTCTAAATTTCGTTCGAATCGCTCCATTCATTCGTCAGTTATCGTCTCCACAGACTCATTGTGACACACACACACACACACACATACTTTCACACACACACACACACAGACATCACTTAAAAAATGTTTGATTCGTGATCAGGGATGCTTAAAACGTGCTATCCCGTCGAAAACTTGAATTCAAATTTTCGACCCCGTCACAATACTTTCCTTATACCTTATGTATATAAGGAAAGTAAAAATATCACAATAAACTAAAATTCAAAATTTATTCAAGAAACAACTCGCAAAATATATATTTATTGAAATTTTCTGCGACACCCCCCCCCCCCTTCGCCCTCCTAAATATTCGCGATCCCCAGTTAAAGAATGACATATAGAATATAGATAATTTTAAAACTCGCCAATGGAAAGTAATTTCAATAACTGAAAATCATGCTCCCACAGAAGAAACCAGAGCATGATCCTTCTGTTTGTGTCTTATTGAGCTATGTAGTAGAAATAACACTCTCACAACACTTAAGTCCGTAAATCATTTTATAGTAGGACAATGAAAAAATATATTTTACAACTCACTGATAGGAGGTATTACTATACTTAACGGAAATCGTTTTCTACAGTAGAAATCTAAGACTAATAATATTCACTAGGACCGGTTTTGACGATAGGCAAAGTAAGAAAAATGCTGGGGTCCCACAAAGCTCTGGGGGAACATCTTCTGTACTCAATATACGTTTTTTAACTATAAACGTTTTATGTGGGAAAAGGGGGGGGACATTTAGCCACTTTTTGTCAAACTATAAAATTGTGTTAATGTTACATTTTTGGATGCAGCTAAAAAGTATCAGATAACCAAGAAAATGTAAATTTCGATGTATTTTTCTTAAATAAATAAATAAATATAAAGGAATTGTCTTGTGGATTGGGTTCAAATGCCGTTGTAAAAAACGTTCTTCTATCTTTCTGACAATATCAAGATGAAAACTCTAACATTTTCAGTCGCTGAAGAATCGATTTCTCTGAAAATCGCTCAAAATCGTGCTAAAACATAAAACAACTAAAAACTAATTCTAAATTTTTAAAAAAAATCTCACTAAGGTGCACCATCCCGTTCCCTAAAGTATCTGCATGTCAAATTTCATGCCCGTACGACTCTTACATTAACCGCTACAGACCGCATATACACAAACATCTTCCTTTAATATGTAAAATATATTCGGCAAGTTGAATACATTTATTTAATGTAAACATTTATAGAACAGTACCAGACAAGAAATGTCCAATGAATTTTCCAATAACATTTCGGAATCCAACATAACCTTCTGAAAAGAATCGAAATGGAAAAATGCGTCCCTCCCCAGAAATAAAGCATACTTCCTCCTTCACGAATTGCTGCTTTAACATTCTATTATTAAACAGTTTCCTCTATTTCCCTCCGGGCTTCAAAGTTGAATAAAGTATACTGTGACATTTTGATTCACTTTCATGGAGTAAAATGTTGCTGCGGATAGATTTTTATAGATCGAAATAAATCATTTTATAGCAAGGCGATAAACAAATATGATTCATAGTTATGAAATACTCTAAAAGAAAGCATCTCCAATGACTGCGGGAATGGAACGGAATCGAATTGAAATCTCTATCTCAGCCCGAAGTATGTTTTTATCATTTCATATTTTGAAAGTTTTTCTCTGGAGCATTCCCTTAATCGAACATTGAGAAACTCTATTCGTCTTGGGTGTTTTCATTAAATGATTAGTCCATATACCATATTTCAAGCCTCTATCAAAATTTAAAGAAGGAATTTCTCATTTATTTGGAAAATCAAGCATTTGGGTTTGCAGCACCCCCTAAATTAGAAAATATTGGAAAACTGAATTGCACATATTTTTCCTTCCGAACGATCTAACCGTACACCAAATTTGAAATTTCTATCCCATCCCGAAGCATAGTTTTTCATTATTTCACCTTTCGAACGTTTTTCTCTGGAGCGTCCTCTTAAACGAACATTTTTGAAAACTCTTTTATCTTGGGTGTTTTCTTCAAATGATTCGCCCAATTACCAGATATCAAGCCTCTATCACGTTTTAAAACGGACGTTTCTCCTTTATTTCAAAAATCGAACATTTTTTATGCGACACCCCGAAGTAGAAAATATTGGAAAACTGAAATTGTGCACTTTCTTCCTTCCAAACTATCTACCCGTACACCAAATTTGAAATCTCCTTCTCATTCCGAAGCATGTTTCTTTATCAATTCACCTTTCGAACGTTTTCCTCTGGAGCACTCCCTTAAACGAACATTTTTGAAAAACTATATTCGTCTTGGGTGTTTTCGTCAAATGATTAGCCCATATACCAAATTTCAAGCCTCTATCAAATATTAAAGGATCGACGAATTGCTGCTTTAACATTCTGCTATTAAACAGTTTCCTCTATTTCCCTCCGGGCTTCAAAGCTGAATAAAGTATACTTTGACATTTTGATTCACTTTCATGGAGTAAAATGTTGCTGTGGATAGATTTTTATAGGTCGAAATAAATCATTTTATAGCAAGGCGATAAACAAATATGATTCATAGTTATGAAATACTCTAAAAGAAAGTATCTACAATGACTGCGGGAGTTGGCAACTCAGAGCTTGATAGCGCTTATTGTTGGATCTTAATGTGTGATACAGTATTTTACCACTCTGGTTTGAATATAAACATTTAAAGAACAGTACCAGACAAGAAATGTCCAATGAATTTTCCAATAACATTTCGGAATCCGACATAACCTTCTGAAAAGAATCGAAATGGAAAAATGCGCCCCTCCCCAGAAATAAAGCATACTTCCTCCTTCACGAATTGCTGCTTTAACATTTTGCTGTTAAACAGTTTCCTCTATTTCCCTCCGGGCTTCAAAGCTGAAAAAAGTATACTGTGACATTTTGATTCCCTTTCATGGAGTAAAATGTTGCTGTGGATAGATTTTTATAGGTCGAAATAAATCATTTTATAACAAGGCGATAAACAAATAAGATTTATGGTAATGAAATAAGCTAATAAAATGCATTTCCAATGACTGCGGAAATTGACAACCCAGAGTTTGATAGTGCTTATTTCTGTTTCTTAATGTATGATTATGCATTATTACTCTGGTTTTAGCATTGATATATACTTTCCCATGAGCGCCTATAGAACTCTTCCCAGAAGGGACCAAACCATTGATGTCAATGGGGTAAACTTAAGGATAAGATGTACAACATCGACTAGCTTGATGTCCATCATTGTAACATTAAACGTGCCACCTCTTGCCCTCCCCTGTGGGCCTCATATACTTTCCCAATTTTTACATAGATCACTTTAATTATGTTTTAGTTCCAATCCTTTGTTTCACATGCTGAACCCTGCGAGATAATTATGATGTGCGGCGAATGCAACCGATATCAAACCGATTTCAAAATTTAAAGGACAAGTTTACTTTTCCATAGATTTTCATAGGAAAACATCTAACAGACCAACAAAATCGTAATTATCAGTTTTTCGCGTGTTAAAATAAATTTTAATTGTTATGATTTTTAAGTGTTAAAATAATTTTTAAGTGCTAAAATATTATAATAATTTTTATAATATAATGATAATAAATATTATAAAATAAGAATTATTATAATATAAAATATTGTAATAATTTTTAAGTGTTAAAATAATTTATATTCATGCCCATTTATTTGTCCTTGACTCTTTCTGGATGGCAGTCTTGAATACACGTTATCAATCGACGCGCGGGCGCGACGACAGTCCGGAAAGAGTTAATAGTTTCACAAACAAATTGCTGGGGGTAAAAATCATTTTAAAACCCGACTAAATCATTTCTGTGAAACACTTTAATTTGTGAACGCCCCCCTGGATTCGTAAATTGCAGTGATTACACACGTATTGAAATGCCACGATAAAATGGTGTTAGTCGTGAAGTCTGACAATTTATTTCATCTCAAATTTACATTTTTAACCTTTTGCTTACTGTGGGACAGTAACCTTTGCACCGTAACCGTTTGCGTACGGTGGGACTTTGCAGGCATTGGCGTCCATGGACGCCTATGCCTGCAAAGGGGGATCGAACTGTTTGGGGTAGGGTATGTCAATTACCTGTCGTTTCGAAATGTTCTTCGTTTACGATTGACGCTATCCCACCCAAAAGGTTAAGATCCAAATATTTTTAAAGTCTGACTAATTAAAGTATGGACAACATTTTTGTAATTTAACTTTTATAGCTAGAGGACCTGTATAAAAGTAGATTTCTATAATTCTTACAAAATTATTTTACATTTTTAAATTACTATTGCACAATTTTCTACTTATTTAAAATCACATTTGCCATTAGAACTGTATGTCTACAATCAAAGATTCAAAAGATGTTTCCCATTTTTAAATTATTATTGCGCAATTATTACCTTACTAGCCGAATACCCGTTGAAAATCAACGGTTTCACAATAAGCAACCCCTGAATAATGTAAATTTTTGACACATTTATTCAGCAAATCGAATATTTTGGTGTGCAGAACCCCCTAAAAAAGAAAATTTTGAAAAATTTAAATTGCGCACTTCTTCCTTTCGAACTATTTACCCGTACACCAAATTAAAGTCTCTCTCTCATCCCGAAGTATACTATTTTATTATTTCTCCTTTCGAACGTTTTTCTGTGACGCACACCTATAAATGAACATTTTTAAAAACTATGTTTGCCTTGGGTTTTTTATCAGATGATTGGCCCATATACCAAATATCAAGCCTCTATCACATTTAAAAGGAAGCGTGCCTCATATATTCGGAAAATCGAACATATTAGTGTGCGGCACCCCTTAAAGTAGCAAATATTGGAAATCTGAAATTTCACACTTTCTTCCTTTCAAACTATCTACCCGTACACCAAATTTGAAGTCTCTAACCTGTCGAGAAGCATTTTTTTCTATCACTTCACCTTTCGAACGTTTTTCAGTGTAGCACCCCGTTAATAATCATTCTTGTCAAACCGTATTCATCTTTGGTTCTTTTGTCAAATAGTTAGCCCATATACTAAATTTCAAGCCTCTATCACATTGTAAAGGAGGTGTTTTTCATTTCTTGGGCAAATCAAGCATTTTAATCAGAGACACCCCCTACAATAGCAAATGTTGGAAAACTGAAATTGCACACTTTCTTCCTTTCCAACTTTTTACCCGTAAACCAAATTTGAAATCTGTATCTCATCGAGAAATATGCTTTTCTAGCATTTCACCTTTCGAATGTTTTTGTGTGGAGTACCCACCCCCTTAAATTTACATTTTTGAAAAACTCTATTCTTCTTGTGATTTCTATCAATTGATTCGCCCATATACCAAATATCAAGCCTCTATCATGTTTTAAATGGGACGTTTTTCCTTTATTCTGAAAATCGAACATTTTTGTATGCGGCACCCTCTAAAGTAGAAAATATTAGTAAACTGAAATTGTACACTTTCTTCCTTCTAAACTATCTACTCTTACACCAAATTTGATATCTCTATCTCATCCCGAAGCATGGTTTTTTACCAATTCACTTTTTGAATGTTTTTTTCTGGAGCACCCCCTTAAACGAACATTTTTAAAAACTATATACGTCTTGGGTGTTTTCGTAAAATGATTAGCCAATATACCAAATATCAAGCCTCTGTCAAATTTTAAAGGAGCCTTTTCTCATTTATTCGGTAAATCGAACATTTTGGTGTGCGGCACCCCCTTAAGTTGAAAATATTCGAAATCTGAAATTGCACACTTTCTTCCATTTGAACGATTTATCCATACACCAAATTTGAAGTCCCTATCTTATCACAAAGCATGCTTTCCTATCATTTCACTTTTCGAATATTTTGTTGTGGAGCACCCCCTCTACAAAACATTTTCGAAAAATTCGAGTTTTCCAGGTGGTTTTATCGAACGACCGAGCCGTGTACGAAATTGCAAGTCTCTATCTATTCGGGAAGTGCCTAAAAAAAGCGTGACAGACGGACAGACAGCCAGACAGACAGACAGATAGACAGACAGATAGACGGACATTTGGCAATTAGTATATATAGATTTAAAAGCATGTTTTCCATTAGAACTATATGTCTACAATCGACGATTCAAAAAAATCTTCTCACTTTTTTAAACTCCATACACTACACTATGTAACACAGTATGTACAGAAAATAAAAATATAATAAATATACCTATACAGTTTCAAATACACATAAACTATTCTCTAAATTTCAATGACTTACAAGAGTCAAATAATAAATTTTCAATTACAACTTTTACTTTTGATCTTCCTATGTTTGTTTAGAATTGATTTTACACTTAAATTGCAAATAGCAATTGAACAACCAGAATTTTTTAACTGAATGGAAATAAAGCTCTGAATTCTAATTGTTTAAAGCGAAAACATTTTTTTTTAAATCATCAAGTGGCTGCAATATATTTTTAAAATGGTGTTTTGCATCTGAGTAATCATACAATTATAATTCACAACACGTTTCTCGTGGTTTTGCACTCTTAATAACGTACAAAATAGGATATTTTTTTTATTCTCTTTTAAAGATATTTTGAGAAAAAGAATTAAATAACGTTCTTTCAGTACTTAAATATTTGAAATGATCAAATATTAACATTTTTATGATAGTTTATTCGTTCTATTTAAATGTATAATGAGATTGAAGCGTTGTGTTTAACATTACCTTTTTATTGTTCTCGCAATAAAAGTATATTTATAGAGATCGTATTTATAGAGATGTTCTACATTCCAACTCAAATTTTTGACGTGTTTGCATCTATTATGGACTCAAGATCACAAATCAAAAACATATAGCGTGTAGAAAACATATAGGTGAGTATGTGTATGTATGTATACAATGCATGTACACACGCTATTTTGAAAATTACTTTTGTATTTTGAAAGCATTTAGCAGTCAAGTGGTTTTTGCTTCGAGTCTAGGACAAATTGACCAGTAAAGGTTAAGAATGCTTAAGGATTACTGCTGGTATTTTTTTTAAGTAGTATTGAGTAAAACTATTCATTTTTCATTAAAATTGGCCACAAATAATAGTAATAATAATAATAAATATATGTAAAATAAGTAGTGGGTTTTATATGTGTATTACTAAATAGGTCTATTTGTGACGGGAAAAAATTAAATTGCATAATAAGTTTTAATTTGTTTAACTACGGTGCTCGCCCCCTAGTTAATTTAGAAAGTTGTTAGTGCCACTCAATGACTACAGAGAACCTTACCATCCTACCACCAACCTCTCGGAAGGACTTTAAAACCCACAAATTTAACGTACCGTACTCCGCGTGAACACGGGGAACAGTTTAAGCAGAGCCAGGAATCGAACTCTGATCCTCCGAGTGCAATCCCCGTGTCTTAATCACTAAGCTGTCCCTTTCGGTAACACAGGTCTGGCATCAAACCTGTCACTTTTCCAGATTTTCGCTCTACGACGAACTCATAACGAAAATTACAACAATTCATTACAGATTAACTTAACTGATAGAAACTTTGGGGAATTGGACCATAATGAACCACAATATGAAAATTCATCAGCGGATGAAATCGTGGCAATAAGTAAACCTAACGATGACGCTGAAAACGAAGAAGAAGATGATGATGATGGGAGCCAGCTCTCTTCTTCTGCCCAAAAAGCAAAACGGCATTTGAAACCTCAATGCAAAGTAAGGATGTTCAAGTTTTAAATGTCCTTAGTTAAATTAGACTCTGTTTTGAAGGTTACTGGAATGAAGATTCGAATGTAAACAATCATAGACAGTAATAAAATAGTATGGAAACACATCAACTAATTAATACTTTAAAATCAAAGACAACCAAAAAATGGCTTAAAAGTCTTTTAAGCCTTATTTTTGGTTGTCTGATTTTAAAGTAATCATAGACAGTTCTTTTTTTTTCAGTGGAAATAAATAAGGCACGTACTTATTTCTATATTTTTGCAATATGAATTATATATTTCATTCTTAAATTCCATCATATAAATTTTAGTACAGTTTATATACCCTTCTTTTTAAATCATAACTTTGATATAACGTCATCCTTGATATAACGCCAAATCATAACTGAACAAACGTTGGCGGTACATCAAGAGCTGACTGTATATCAATTTCTTGGTATATGAAATTTTAAAATTTGATATACTCGATTTTTCGATACTTCCTCCATAGAAGCAGACTTATAAAAATTTCTATCCACCAAAGAATTAGAATGATTTTGTATTTTTGCAAGCAACAATCGCATTCATTGTGATAACCTGATATGCCCGACATATGGTTGAAATAATCAAATTTCAATATTCTGGACCAAAACGCATGATTTTTTCTCGATAAAAATCAAGAGGCTTATTGGTATTGCCGATTTAAATGATAATACCACATTTTAAGTTAATTACCTGGCTTTTTGCTAGAGACATCGCACAACCTGTAGTCAAATTCCCTATATTCGAGAACGGCTCATGATAACTACTAAAAAATAGTTCAATTCATTCCTCAGTAAAATTACTTAAATATTCATTTAGTTCATGATAATAACTAAAAATTAGTTTAATTCATTTCTTGTTAAAATTGCTTGCAAAGTATTAATTTTAGTCCGTGATAACAACTAAAAATTAGTTTAATTCATTTGTCGTTAAAATTACTTGCAAAGTATTCATTTAGTTCGTGAAAACTACTGAAAAGAGTTTACTACATTTCTCGTTGAAATTATTTGCAAAGTGTCATTTGATAATAATAATCATACTATTATTTAAGCCTCTCAAAGACAGGGAAATTCACACTCTTAAAAATTAAGCTGCAACTTCCATAATTGATTCCATTTTCATAAAACCCGCCTATAGGGGTCTTTCCCGAAAATATAATATTTCATGCTGACACCGGTCCATGAATGCGAAATCGGTCCATGGATAAAACTGTCCATGGAATAAGCGCGAAACCGGTCCATGGATACTGGTCATTGCAATAGGAGTGTCTTCCATATGATTTCGTTTTATTTAACAATGTATGGCCGTATGGGCCTTAGCGTCGAAAATAGTCGTCTTAATTGAAAATTGGTTCTGTTAGGTTCTGTCCCGAGGTCGATGCTATAAGCATGCGACCAGTCTTCTGGGTCACCGTGGGGGTTTCTGGAGGGTCTAGAAAGAAAAAAAGACGTAGGATCTTCAGAATTAAGTTATTTATGATTTATTTTTTCGTTTCAGATCTAGGGCGTGCAATATATCAAGAATGCCACAAGTTAGAGTCTTATAAAAAATGATTCACTTCTCCATTAAAAAATTTATATAAACTTATACTAGAAGTTACCCGTTCTTCATACGGAATAAATAAAATTGAAAATCTGTCTGTCTGTCTGTCTGTCTGTCTGTCTGTCCCGTCATCGGGGGAACGGATAAACCGAATTTGATGAAATTTTGTGGGTAGCCTAGAAATAGTCCCACTTAAAATTTAGTTCATGTTTGGAGTTTCTACGATCAGTGGTTCTCGAGATATTAGTAAAAAAAAAAAATCGTTTGTCTCATCATCACGTAAGAACTGCTGAACCGAATTTGATGAAATTTTGTGGATTGCCTTGAAATAGCCCCTCATAAATTTAGCCCAAGTTTCGAGTATCTAAGACCAGGGGTTGTTGAGATATTAATGAAAAACGAAACTTTTTCCTAGGAGTTCTACTCTCTAACTCTTCTACTCTCTCTCTGGTTTCTACTCTCTCTGGTTCTATTCTCTGGTTTATCCAAACGAAAAGCTTGAAAATCGTTTGAAACTGAATTAAAACTTTATCTCTGAGTTTGATGGGAGATTTTTTGCCCCAATTAGTCACTTTCTGAAAACATGAATTGTTTGAAACATGATTTATATGGGAAATCTATCTCCATGGTTTATATTTCACCACAGGCTTTTACTGAACAATGAAAAATATAAAGAAATCAAAATGGTTATTTAATTTTTCAGTTTATAAGGAAGATTCTATCTTATATCATGTTGATCAGAAAAGCAATTAAATTAAATCTGCCTGTTAATTTTAATTAATTTTTCGATTTGAATAATAAACAAATGGATATATTTTAGAAATAAAATAGTTTTTTCTAAAATATATTTTCTAAAAATATATTTTAGAAAAAAACGATTTGATTTTTCTTATAGCATTTTCTACTGGATAATATCAATTACGATCTTCAGGTTTAAACGTTATTATTATTGATATTTTCGGGGATTATTGGTTAAGGGATTATTGATATTTTCAAGTTATTATGCAATTGTTTTATTACGACAAAAATTGTTTAAACTCATATAGTGTACGTTGTACGAGTAATCGTCTACAAATACACGGGTATATCTCCTAATCTACGAGAATATAAGTAATACAGGTATATTGGCATATGTTTTGATATATATTGGCATATATTGGAATCAATTACAACCTTCTGGTATAAAGAGTACGGAGATTATTGATATTTTAAATTCATTACGTCATCTCTTTTATTTTGGCAAATATTTTTGAGACTCATATTGTAATACGGGTAATCTTCTACTAACACACTGGCATATTTTCTAATCTGCAACAATATAAGTAGTACGGCAGTACGGCGTTGCATATATTGATTTTTTTTTTTTTTTTTTTTTTTTTTTTTTTTTTTGTAAAATTGCTTACAAAAGAGGCCAGGATGTTTTATTCTTCAGATCTGCCCGTGAAGATAATTTTGCATAGTGAGAACAGATATTCTTAAACTTCTCTTTAGGAGCAATAAATTTAATATTTTAACAGAATTTGCACATGATTGCGAATTATAAGTTTCTGTATACTATATACTCCGTACAAAGAACGGGTATGCTGCTAGTATATAAAACAAAGAGACTTATAATTCACAGTTAATATTGAACTTATAATCCCTATAGTATTCTAAATTGCATTGTTATCTATATTAATAAAATTGAAAATCTGTCTGTCTGTTTGTCTCATCATCACGGGAGAACGGGACAACAACAGAACCGAATTTAATAAAATATTGTGCGTAGCCTTGGAATAGCCCCAGTTAAAATTTAGTCCATACTTCGAGTTTCTAAGACCAGCGGCTGTCTAGATATTAATTAACAAGTAAGATCAATCATGCTTAAAGCATTGATTATGAAACACTTTCCAACTTCAATGCAATTTTATTTAAACATATCTAAAATCAATACATTCTTCGGTAATAGTTTAAAACTTATCCCAATATTACATTAATTTATTATATTTGAAGACTAAAACCTTCATCGAAAAAAAATGAATTTCATTCAAATGACCGCATTGAAATATAAATTGCCTGGTTTAAACATCTCTAAAATGTTATACATTCCTCGGTAATAATTTTAGAATTATCATAATACTACCATAATTTATTATATTTGAAAACTTCATAGAAAACAACTGAAATTCATTCAAATGACGTCATAGAAAAAATAACACGCCTGGCTCTCCCTATAAAAGCCGCATTTCATTCATAAATATATTCCCATTCATGTCATTCATCACAATACTATAATAATTTATTTTATTTAAAAATTAAGACCATGGAGCTACAAGTAATTAAACTCTATGCGTAAAACTTCATCGAAAAAAATCGTCCTTCTCTTTGTAAAATCAATGAATATTTCATTCATATCAGCTACGCAGACTCCATGAACTAAATGATTATGTGTTAAAGAAATACAGCAATTCTAATACAACTCATTCTACATATTTTGCAGTTTACATTTTACATAGGTGAAAAATAGGCTTCGTTGTAGAAATAATCAAATTTAGATGAGCATTTAAACTCAAATATATTGTCATTGCCTTGTTTCAGTATGTAGATGCACAGAATTTAAGCAAAAATAAAGTAGTTTTAGGACGGATACAACACTCAATATGAATTAAAAAGAAATTAAAAAAATCACGATTTTGAAACAAGATGGATGTCATATATCATTTTGAAGTGGGTCAGGTGAACGTTTCATATCATGGTCACGTGATCGTTTCATATAAGAGGTGTAATTATTATTTTAATTTTTATTTAAAAAACTACTGAATATATTTCGCTGAATTTTTTTTTATATATTTTATGGAACAATTTGAATATTACCTAAAATTTTCGAAGCAATTTGTGAATTTTAAATCCGCTTAAAAAATGTTTGAAAAATTAGGTCCCATAGGGCTCAATGTATTTCATTTTTTCGACCCGGGTTCAATCCAAAACTAATTGGGTAATATTATTCATTTATATTCCCATAGGTTCTACAGACCGTCTGAACATCATACTAAAATTTCATTTTGATTAAGTCATTTTTACGGCAGTTATCGTGCTAACGGACAGACAGACAGACAGACAGAATGAACAAAGTCATAAACACTTTTCAACTTTGTTGTAAAGTGTTAAAAACGAACAATTAAACCTTCCATAGAGATAGCATTAGGCAGAAGATATTTTTTCCGCCAATTTATATGAAGAAATTTATATCATGTCGCTTAGCAACGGAATTATATCCAATGAATTTATGCGGTTATTATGTTACATTATGCGGTATATTATGTTATATTATTATTAAATCTTTTCCGATATAAATAATAAAGATATGTATATAAAATAGATTTCACCGATATTGCATTTTTGACTAGATTATATCAATTACGGTCTTCAGGTTTAAATATAATTATTATTGATATTTTCGGGAGTTATTGATATTTTCAATTTATTACGTCGTTTTTTTAACACTTTACAACAAAGTTGAAAAGTGTTTATGACTTTGTTCATTCTGTCTGTCTGTCTGTCAGTCTGTCTGTCTGTCTATCCGTTAGCACGATAACTGCTGTAAAAATGATTTAATCAAAATGAAATTTTAGTATGTTATTCAGATGGTCTGTAGGACCTATGGGAATATAAATGAATATCACCCAATTAGTTTTGGATTGAACCCGGGTTGAAAAAATGAAATACATTGAGTCCTTTGGGACCTAATTTTTCAAACATTTTTTAAGCGGATTTAAAATTCCCAAATTCCTTCGAAAATTTTAGGTAATATTCAAATTGTTCCATAAAATATATAAAAAAAATTCAGCGAAATACATTCCGTTGTTTTTTAAGTAAAAATTTAAATAATAATACCACCTCTTATATGAAAAGATCACGTGGCCCACTTCAAAAGGATATATGGCATCCATCTTGTTGATATTTCATGCATGATACCATGCTTGATAGTGTACACACGAGGGGGTAAATGACGTCACAAACAAACAAAATTGCATCGCGGCTAGTTTTCACAATGATTGAAACTATTAAGTCTCATGATTATTGCGCTATTATAAATAACCACTTTTATGCATGATTATATCAAATTTTGTCCTACACTGCCATGCTAAAGAAATATAAAATTTTGAATAAATTTTGAGGTTTTTGCTCGAATTTAAAACAATTCGATCTACAGTTCTAGATTTTTCGATAGCAAAACAGGATATAAAGTTTCGTGAAAATCCATTAATATTTGTGATTGCTATTGTGTATACAAAAAATTGACCGTATCCATACAGACAGACAGACGGACATCACTCCAAAACTAGTCAAAACGTGTTCAGGAGGTCTTGAAACATATATTGGCATCAAAATATCGGATTCGAAAATTTTCGTGAAAACAGTACTATCTCTATATTATATTACATAATAAGAGAAAGTGGAATTAATCAATATATAATAAGAAAATAGAGAAAATACAAAAAAACTCAGTACATTTGAGTAGCTATTTTTTACGGAATTGCATCCACTGTCGGTCCAATTAGGCGTCGTCTTTTTAACTCGTCGGCGTTTTATTTTTAATATCGTGATAGCCATCCAACTCCTTTCTCTAAATCTATGGTTCCCACAGATATGCGGGTGAAAAATGGTGGATTTGTATTCAGGGATGCGCAAAACATCCAATTCAAATTAGGTTTGAGCGTCGTATTTCTGATAGCACCATACTTGTTTCCTAAATATTCTAAGAAGAAAAAGCAAAATAAACTACTTGCATTCTCGAATTATAAACAACACCATACACAGGCAAGTTTTAATTTAGACGCACAAAGCGTCTCCAAGCGTACTTCTCACTATATTTTTCACCACACAAAAAAATATGTCAATTTTTTTTTCATGAAGATAAAATTCTTAATTAAATTTTGCTTTATAC
Source organism: Amaurobius ferox (assembly GCA_951213105.1). Classification (NCBI taxonomy): domain Eukaryota; kingdom Metazoa; phylum Arthropoda; class Arachnida; order Araneae; family Amaurobiidae; genus Amaurobius; species Amaurobius ferox. The sequence goes on along the minus strand of OX578152.1, from coordinate 84,057,023 downwards.
ATAGTCCGTTATTTATTTTAGAATATTTAATCTGGATTTTAATTTCAGCCTCACCCTCCATCAAGTTTAATAACATAAGCTTCAGTTGCATCACATTGATTAGTGTTAAAGTGAAAACTTCTTTAAGACGCGCAAAAACTGCAACCGTATTTTTTTTTTTTCAGGTTTTAATACTATCGCATGCGTAACTTTTTGCCTTGATCAACACCTGACAGGTTTTTCATCTATTTGCATGTCAAAAATATTACGGAAAAATAAATAAAGTTAAAAGAGTGCAAAACGGACTGGAATGTAAAACACCATATGTTGCTACAAAAGTCTAAGTAAGTGAGAAATAAAATTAAAATATCTTCGTTGTAAATAAATGTCAAAGAACAACCTGAATAAAGTTATTTTTAAAAAATCTGATGTAGGGAGCACATGACTATAGAGAGGGTTCCTGAACAAGTTCTCGAGTATCCCAATAACTTTGCAAGGAAAGGCCCGTGAATGTACGTGTTAAGTCTGTCTATAGCAAAGTAAATATGCCCGATCGAATAAAAAAGATTGCAGTGCCCCCTAAAGGAAAATTTAAAAAGTTAGGAATACGAACCTGGCAGCAAAGCGAGACAGACGGAAAAAGCCAATTTTAAAGTTGTAGAGCACTATCTAACGAGTAGGAATTGACACTAAATCGGTTACAGAAAACATTTCTTTAAGGGATGGAACAGACCAGTCAGGGCCCAATTACCGAAAAGGCAGGGTAAGCACACGCTTCCTTTCAAAAGATTCAAAGGGGCCCCCAAATTGCACCCGCAATTTACACTGTTTTTCAAATGTAAGTTATTTGTTAATTAGTTAGATTTACACTTTTTTAATCTAAGTTATTTGAAAATAATTAAGTTAAATGGTGTCTTATCTGTGGAGGCAAACAAAGAAATATTTTGGTTGTCTAAGCCCAAATTTGTAATTTTTTTTTTCATTTAAATATTAAACTGTTAATGGAAAAAGGTAGCATGGAAGTTAGTATTTAAGTTAGAACTAATTACAAAAGTAAAAAATCTGATGTGGACAACACATGACTTTCCTTATATAATGCACTGAATTTACTACTTTTACAGTTGAAAAAATGTTATTCTTATAGTAGATACTTATATTCATTTCAAGATATTGAATGTTCTTTAATTAGTCGTCATTTTCATTTATTTAGCGTCATTTTTATCCATTTGGCGAACTGTTTGTTAATTTGGCAACAATCAAAAATGTCGCCAATTTGGCGACATTTCGCCAAATTTGTCGCCAAAATCTCGTCAAGCGTTATGGACGGAGAAATAAGTTATTCTTACTGTAGATAAATGACTATTGGCGTTAAAATACAAAAGTATTACTCAAAGTATCTTTTTCCTTGAATGGAACGAGCTATTTCCACGAGAATGAGTCACCAAATTTATCGCATGGTATTACATATGAAAAGTGAACATGTTTTTCAATAGGAAAATTTTTTTTTATTTTTTATAACTTCTTGAAAAAAATTTTTAAAAATGTGCAATATCTCGAGAACGGTTCGTGTTAGCGTTCTAAAATTTATGCCAATCGTTTTCTAATGAAAAATTACATAAGAAATGTCTATTTGCGTAACTTTATTAGCGGTTTTGGTTTTTTGACAATTTTTTCAAAATTTCACTCGAAAATTTAGGGGGGTTCTGAACATTCGATTGCGTATAAAAACAATAAGCTTCCAGTATGTATGGATTGTGATTTTTGTACCAAATTTTGTTCGAATCGGTCCATTCGTTCGTCAGTTATCGTCTCCACAGATTCACTGACACACACACACACAGACATCACTTCAAAAATGTTTGATTCATGATCAGGGATGCTTGAAACGTACTCTCCCGTCGAAAACTCGAATTCGAATTTTCGACTCCGTCACAATACTTTCCTTATACATTATGTATATAAGGAAAGTAACATGGACCACCTGTGATTAAATAATAAAGTAAAAAACTATGGTTTAGGAATTTTGGTACTGGCAACTACTTTAAAAAAAAAGTTTGTTGATGAGAACTGCTGGTTGATCAGGGCAATGCGGTAATAGAATTTTTCGAGCAGTGATGAGTGCATGAAGAATTTCTTGGACCATGCTCATAAATTCAAAAATGGACCCACAAATGTGGTTGTACTTCCCCTAAATTGGTTGGTTAATCAAGTTCTGAACCCAGTGATCCTTCATTGTTCAAGTTAGACCTAAATTGTACAGCATATTGTGGGCGCAACAATTTATAATCATTGTAACCTTCGATAAAATGTGTTATTGTATAATAACGGAAACTTCGAACAAAAAACACATACTATAACATGGGATGACAAAACGATTTTCCCGTCCAACGAAGGGATGTCAAGTTAGGTAGATGTACCTGTTGTGAAACACAGTAAAAATGGTCAATGTGGGGGATGGTCTAGATGTCCATTTACAAATATAGGAATACTTTGAGTATCCAACATTCAAACTTTTAAGTTTGTTTAAAATATCTGAAAAGAAATATCATAAATACATCAAGGGGTAGATAACTAAAATAAAACATCAACAAAGCTTCAATGTATGTATTTCTGTATTGTATTTTTTGGAGTCACGTGATTGACAATGTAAATGACATTTACGAACACGTTAATGACAAGATATAATTTTCAAATAATATACGGCCAGAATTATTTTATTAATTTTTACTTTCTCATATTATGTAATATAATATAGATAAAGTATTGTTTTAAACAAAAAATTTCAAATTCGAAATGATTTTAATGCCCATATATGTTTTAAGACCTTCCGAACCCGTTTTGACAAGTTTTGAGGTGATGTGAGTCTGTCTTTCCCTCTCTAGTTGATTTCTTGTATCCATGATAGAGGCCACAAATATGAATGAATTTTCACAAAACTTTGTATCCGGCTTTTTCTCAAAAAATCTGAAACTAGATGGAATTTTTTTTTAATTCGAGTTAAACTTTCAAAATTTAGTCGAAATTTTATATGTTTTTAACATGGCAGTATAGGATAAAATTGGGCATAATCATACATAAAGGAGTTTATATACAGCTCAGTGATCATAAGACTAGTTTCAATCAATGTTGTAAAAAATAGCCGAAAATGCAATTTTTGTGTTTGTGATGTTATTAACCCCCTCGTGGAAAAGTCTCCACTCAAGTATTGTGCCAAGTATAGTCAAGTATAGTGCCAAGTATAGTCAAGTATAGTATCGATCGAAAGATTTTGTCAAGACCTTTAAAGTGAAAGGTCAAGTATAGTATCGATCGAAAGATTTTGTCAAGCCCTTTAAAGTGAAAGGTCAAGTACAGTATCGATCGAAAGATTTTGTCAAGCCCTTTAAAGTGAAAGGTAACACGCTATAATTGTAATCATTTAGACCCACAATACCTATTTTTTAAAATTTTACTTGTTAAATTTGAAAAAGAAAAACTATTTAAAAATGTTTACAAATGTTTAAAAAAGTTTAAAAATGCCACAATCTAGTTAATTATTTTTTGCAATCATATGAATGACAATGTGAATAACATTAATGACAAGACATAACTTGCAAATAATGTGCGGCCAGAATTATTATACTAATTTTTAACCAAAGCAAAAGGTTGATAAGAATGTCTACTAATAAGAATCATATCCATATTGACAGTATTCTACACTATACTAACCTGCATTCGTCATTCACATGATGTGTGAAACATTATCATTAACATGCACCTTATTAAAGCACGCGCATAAACTGAAAAATCTGATATGGACAGCACATGACTTTCCCTGCAGATTTATATTCACGTTCTCTTTATTTAATTAAATTTATTTCACTTTTAATTCAATTTTCGTTCTCATTGGGTAACCGGACTTATTTTCAAAGGTGGCGTAGAGAAAATACGAAAAACTAAAATATCTCGAGAACGGCTAGTCTTAGAGTAATGGAGTTGGTCTTATTCTTTTCGTCGTTAAAAATTACGTATTAAACGAGTATTTAATGGATATATTTCAGTATACCTAGTTCTTTAGTTTTGATTTTGACGATTTTTGCGGGCCATTTTGCAAAAAAAGGCAGGTTATTTTTTTCCGAATCGTACCAAAATCTAATCAGCAGCAGGGTAACCCACAAGTGACTCATCTACCGAATTTTGTGAAATTCAGCCCATTAGTTTTTCAGTTAGAGTGGATACAAGCTTTTGCGGGCCATTTCGCAGAAAAAGGCGGGTTCTTTTATCCCGAATCGTACCCAAAACTAATCAGCGCCAGATTCACCCACAATTGACTTACCTACCAAATTTTATGAAATTCGGTCAATTACTTTTTTGGTTAGAGTGGATACAAAATCTGCACAGACAGACAGACACACATACACACACACAGACACACACACAGACGTCACGCTAAAAATGGTTTTTTCGTATTCTAGAGGTATCGAAACGTGTAGATCCGTCGACAACTCGAGTTGCGATTTTCGGCATGATTCCAATACTTTCCCTATACATTACCATGTATTGCAGGGAAAGTAAAAATTGAGCATGTGGATGACAAAATAGAGTTTTAATATTTCTAAACAAACCATTTCTAAAGCTCTTTAGCCTTGACTTCAATCAAGTACCTTCAAGTAGAAGGTTTATATAAAAGTGCACAATCTAAATTTGTTTAGATTCATACTTTACTTGCTTTTTATAATTATGGTTATGATAAGGAATAAAAACACTCACTTTGAAAATGAAGCAATGTTCGTAGTTAATCAGAAAATCTGTTGAAAACAGCAAAATGCAACTCTATTCTAAAGTAACAAACTAGGGTTTTTTAATATTAGGTTGGGTAATCAGCCAGGCAACAAATCAAGAAGTTGTCAACTTTACATCGACGAACAAAGTAAAATGCAGGTCAAAACACAGCAAAATACAGGTCAAAACATGGCAAGTTTTCCCATTATAACAATTAAAAATTGTTTGTTAATTTTGAAGTGGCAATATCCAGACATAAACAACCTGCGCAGAGAGATTTTTAATTGTGCTGTGCGCATCTTCCTCAGTGACGTCCAAAAGATTCTCGATCTCTTCAGAGAGCCCCAGAGCAAAATGCGCGAGTTTGTTATTCCGTGTCATCACATGCGCGGAGCCATGTAAAAAAAAAAATCTGATGTGGGCAGCACATGACTTTCCTTATATAATGCAATGAATTTACTACTTTCACAGTTAAAAAAATGCTATTCTTAAAGTAGATACTTATATTCTTTCCAAGATATTAAATTTTCTTCAATGAGTCGTCATTTTCATTGATTTAGCATTATTTTTATCCATTTGGAGAGATTTTCGTTAATTTGGCAACATTTAAAAATGTCGCCAAGTTGGCGGCATTCCACTAAATTCCTCGCCAAAATCTCGCCAAGCGTTATGGACGGAGAAATAAGTTATTCTTACAGCAGATAAAGGACTATTGGCGTTCAAATACAAAAGTATTACTCAAAGTATATTTTCTCGGGAATGGAACGAGTTAGATCCACGAGAATGATGTCACCAAATTTATCGCATGCTATTACATATGAAAAGTGAACATGTTTGTTAACTGTTAATATTTTTTTTTATTTATGGGATTTTGTGATAAATTTATATGAAAAATGTCCAATATCTCGAGAACGGTTCAGGCTAGCATTCTAAAGTTTATGTCAATCGTTTTCTAAGGAAAAATTACATAAGAAATGTCTATTTGCGTAACTTTATTAAAGGTTTTGATTTTTTGATGATTTTTTCAAAATTTCACTCGAAAATTTAGGGAGGTTCTGAACATTCGATTGCGTATAAAAACAATAAGCTTCCAGTGTTTAAGGATTGTGATTTTGTACATAATTTCTTTCGAATCGGTCCATTCGTTCGTCAGTTATCGTCTCCACAGACTCACTGACACACACACACACACATATACTTTCACACACACACACAGACATCACTTCAAAAATGTTTGATTCGTGATGAGGGATGCTTAAAACGTGCTCTCCCGTCGTAAAGTCGAATTCGAATTTTCGACCCCGTCACAATACTTTCCTTATACATTATGTATATAAGAAAAGTAAAAATCTGATGTGGCCAGCACATGACTTTCATTACATAATGTAGTAAATTTACTTCTTTCACAGCGAAAAAAGGATGTATAAGATCCACGGCACAGTGTTTTTAACGTTGAATTGTATAAATAATTTGGTATCACGTCTGATTTCAACTAAATAAGATTAAGGGCACACGGTTTAAACAGAAGGTATTTTATTAAAACTTCTTATAAGACGAAGACGTACAAAGTATTACAAATGCCAGAGGGCTTTTCAAGCGTTAATACGCTCTTCATCAGTCGCTACATGGAAAGTAAATATAGATCGTTCATATATAGACCAGTACCAAAGCAAATTTGCATAAATAAATATAAAATTAGTAAATGAACAGACTATTATCCAAGAAATATACACAGAAAATATAAATATATTTTAAACGGATTCAAAATGTAAGTATATCGCGAGAAAATTACAATTGTAAAATATTATTTTATTACACAAAAAATGCTAATTCGAAAAGACAGTCACGCCCAATCTTTTTACTTTCCTTATATACATAATGTATAAGGAAAGTATTGTAACGGGGCCGAAAATTCGAATTCGAGTTTTCGACGGGAGAGCACGTTTTAAGCATCCCTGATCACGAATCAAACATTTTTGAAGTGATGTCTGTGTGTGTGTGTGTGTGTGTGAAAGTATATGTGTGTGTGTGTGCGTATGTGTGTGTGTGTCAGTGAGCCTGTGGAGACGATAACTGACGAACGAATGAACCGACTCGAACCAAATTTGGTACAAAAATCACAATCCGTAAACACTGGAAGCCTATTGTTTTCATACGCAATCGAATGTTCAGAACTCCCCTAAATTTTCGAATGAAATTTTGAAAAAATCGTCAAAAAGTCAAAACCACTAATAAAGTTACGCAAATAGACATTTCTTATGTAATTTTTCATTAGAAAACGATTGACATAAATTTTAGAACGCTAACATGAACCGTTCTTGAGATATTGCACATTTTTCAAAAAAAATTTCAAAAAGTCATATAAAATAAAAAAAAAATATTTCCTATTAACAAACATGTTCACTTTTCATATGTTATACCATGCGATAAATTGGGTGACATCATTCTCGTGGATCTAGCTCGTTCCATTCATGAAAAAAGATACTTTGAGTAATACTTTTGTATTTGAACGCCAATAGTCATTTATCTACTGTAAGAATAACTTATTTCTTCGTCCATAACGCTTGGCGAGATTTTGACGACGAATTTGGCGGAATGTCGCCAACTTGGCGACTTTTTGAAATGTTGCCAAATTAACGAAAATCTCACCAAATGGATAAAAATGACGCTAAATCAATGAAAATGACGACTAATTGTCGAAAATTCAATATCTTGGAAAGAATATTAGTATCTACTGTAAGAAAGACCTATTTTTTTTTACTGTAAAAGTAGTAAATTCATTACATTATACAAGGAAAGTCATGTGTTGCCCACATCAGATTTTTGAGAATGACGTCAAAGATAATTATGAAGAGACATGAATTGCATAGAGTCAAGAATGAGTCGCCAAGCATAACTTAAAATTTGAACGGGATTAAAATTGCAAATCGACGCACGGTAGATATAAACAAGAAAGATCAATCATGCATAAAGCATTGATTATGAAACACTTTCCAACTTCAATGGAATTTTATTTATACATCTCTAAAATGCGATGCATTCCTCGGTAATATTTTTAAAATCATCATAATACTACAATAATTTATTATATTTGAACACTTCTTCGAAAACAAATGAACTTTATACAAATGATATCATCGAAATATAAATCGCCTCTATATAAAAGCAGCATTTCATTCATAAACTTTTTTCCATTCATCACAATACTATAATAATTTATTTTATTTAAAAACGTAAAACCATGAAGGTACAAGTAATTTAACTCTATGATTAAAACTTCATCAAAAAAAATCGTCTTCTTCTCTGTGTAAAATCAATGAATGTTTCATACATATCAGCTATATTGCAGACTCCATGGGCTAAATAATTTTGAGTTTTAAAAAAAAATACAGCAATTCTTATACAACTCATTGTACATCTTTTGGTGTTTACATTATCCATATGAAAATTAGACTTCGTTGTATAAATAGTCAAAGTTTGATAATCATTATTAAACTCAAATATATTGTAATTGCGTTGTTTTAGTATGTAGATGCACAGAATTTAAGAAAAAATAAAGCGGTTTTAGGACAGATACAATATTAAACATGAATTAAAAAGAACTTTAAAAATCGCAATTTTGAGACAAGGTGCGTGCCATATTTTAATTTGAAGTGGGTCACGTGATCTTTTCATATCATGCTCACGTGATCTCTTCATATAAAGGGTATAATTATTATTTTAATTTTTATTTTAAAAACTACTGAATATATTCTGCTGAATTTTTTTTTATATTTTTTATGGGAGAATTTGAATATGTCCTAAAACTTTCGAAGCAATTTGTGAATTTTAAATTCGCTTAAAAAATGTTTGGAAAATTAGGTTCTATAGGGTTCAATGTATTTCATTTTTTCAACCCGGGTTCAATCCAAAAACTAATTGGGTGATATTATTCATTTATATTCTCATAGGTCCCACAGACCGTTTGGACAACATACTAAAATTTCATTTTGTTAAATTCATTTTTACGGCAGTTATCGTGCTAACGGACAGACAGACTGACAGACAGACAGAATGAACAAAGTCATAAACACTTTTGAACCTACGTTGTAAAGTGTTAATAAAAAAGCATTCATAAAGGATAATATTACGTAGGTTAGTACAACGCATTAAAAGGGAAGTTTTGTCAAAAACGGGCAGGAAGTTATCATTAACTACATATTGAGCAAGAGCCGTAGAAAGTTTATCACCTTTGACATCACGAGAGTACTCTGCTAAACGGATGCCAACATTGCGTTTGGTACTGCTAATATACAATTTATAGTCACCATCAGGAGACAACAGGGGAACTACATACACCCCAGCATAGCTTTTAAAGTTATCAATATCCCCAAGTTTATCAGAACGAATATGGGTAAATAAAGTTGTAATATTAGAGTGAGCAGGCTTGAAACCAAATTCAAGACAGAATTGAATAAAGGGACGGAAGATCTTAGGATGGCAAGGAAAACTAGATTTATAAGCTAAACGATCTTTTAAAGCAACAAGTTTAGTATCAATTTGAATACATTTACTGCGAACATGGGCGAAAATCTTATGTATAAACTCAAAAGAATAAGCAGCCTCATGGAGAAGATTAAAAATAAAATTAATTTCATCAGTCAAAGCAGGGATAGAAGAACAAACATTAAATGCGCGATTAAAATAAGCGTTAAAAGAATCTTTTTTTTTAGAGGAAATAGGATGATAAGAATTAGTGGGGATACAGAAGTTAGTAAAAAATGGTTTACGGAAAACAGGAGTACTAAAAACGGAACGGGTAATCAGAACATCAAGGAAAGGTAAAGAACAGTTGGATTCATGTTCAGCAGTAAAATTAATCGAAGAGTAAAAACCATTAACCTTAGCCAACAGAAGAAAGAGATCATTTAAATCATTATCCCAAATAATAATTATAATTTGGGATAGTGTTGCGTCAGTTGGAATAGTTTGCGTTATTCGTTTTCTAATGAAAAATTACTTAACATATGATTATTTATATAACATTATTGAAGTTTTTGATCTTTTAATTATTTTTCAAATTATCGTTAGTAAATTGGGAGTCTTCCAAACATTCAATTATATTCAAAATAAATAGGCTTCCAGTGTTTGCCAATTCTAATAATCTTACCAAAATACGTTCGAAACGCTCCTCCGTGAGATATCACATACAAACACACACACACACACATACACACATCACCTTAAAAACGTTCGATTCGTGTTCAGGGATTCTTGAAACGTGTTCTTCCGTTGAACACTCAAATTCAATTTTCGACCCCGTCACAATACTTTCCCTATACATTACACTATGTACATATAGGGAAAGTAAAAATATATCGCTCTGGTGCGCAATTATTCCCCTTTTTGTAGAATCACCGCTATACTCAAAGCAATACTTCAAAATAAAAAATAAAAATATGTATAATTTTTCGAGAAGTAAAAGAGTTTTATCTTATTAAATTATTTTATTGGATTAAAAAAAATCCCTCTGTGGTAGGTCCTAAATCATTTATTTTCTGTTTTCCCCCCTATAACCCTTGTTTCTTCCCCCCGAGGTTCCATTTATTGAAATTCCTGTCCGCATTTAACCAGAGGCATGTATACGAGATAAACACACAGGAGCGAAAATCGATGGCAGACATTTCTCCTCGTAGTTTAAAGAAAAAAAAACGGATAAAAAATTACCTCTTCCTAAATTTCTGACAGTATTTGGTGGAAAAATAGTGCGGCTCTCCACTCGATTTTCTCATACATTCATATGCCGTAGTGTTTAGTTCTACTTGCGTCGCAATTATTATCAGAATGAAAGAAGAAGTTGAACGTTGAAGACCCAGGCCGTCCGACTCATCCGAAGGCTTGAGCAACCATTTGGACGGCCGGGAAAGACAGAATGAAGGAAGAAGTGTCTTTTCAGACTGAGTACACAAGTTATTGGAATAAAGTAAAGCTTAATCTTATCAAAGACAGAGAAACTAACACTCTTAAAAAATTAAGCTGTAACATGTTTAAAAAGTTTTATTTTGGTTAAAAGTGTAAGCCGCATAACGTCGAAAATAAACATTAAGATCGAAAATCGTCTCTCTGTCCTGTATTCAGAGGTATATGTGTACAGAGTTTTAGCCTTTTAGGTCACCGCAACGTTTGTGAAGGGTCCAGAAAGTATTTACGACAGAAAAAGCATTTTATCCCTCCTCCCTTTGGAGAGCAGTCGAAAATTCTACTCCATTATGTTCTATCTCGTGATAAATCGTGTGCGGTGATTCAGCCTCCTAGGTAAGCAAGGGGGACTTCTAGGGGTTCTGAAAAGATATTTCGAAACCCAACAATTTTTTCGTCCGCCAACGGAGAGGGGGAGCGGATATCAAAAATTGGCTCACTTAGGTTCTATCCAGTATATAATTGCGCAGAGTTTTAGCCTTCTAGGTCTCTAAAGCGTTTTTTGAAAGGTCAAGAAAGTATTTTCGACGATAAAGCATTTTATCAGCCCCCCCCCCCCATACCTCTCTCTCCGGGGAGGATTCAAAAATCCATTATGTTCTGTCTCTTGACCGAAACTGTAAATTTGCAAGAATTTAACCTTCTGGATCAACAAGATATTTGTTCTAGAGATCCCAGAAAACACGTTAGACAATTATTATATAGAATATTAAGTTCTTTTTTTCAAGTTGGCAACAACTTAGTGAGTCCTGTGGGTACATCTATATAATTAAAAACTATGGCGATACGATTAACATCCAAAACGTAATTTAAATTTCCAATGCCTTTTACATAATATGCTATAATCATTGTTTTGGGAATTATCATACTTTTCCGTAGAAAACAACGCTACGGAGATCTTAAAATTCGAATAATTCGAGTTATAGCTATGAGAGTGACTAAAAATGCTATTAATTCTAGTTCTTCATATAATATGTCCGCATATGAAATTTTTTAATGGTGGGTGCATTTATTTTCCTGTTGTCGTATCCGCATCTCATAGGCACACATAAACGGGCATTTCCCCCCAACGTGTTTGAAATGGGTTAAGGGGATCTTGAAACGCGCTTATCCCTCAAAATTTCGAATTTTAAAATTTCATTGAAAATATACTTTCTCTGCTCTGGGCAATAGTGTCGAAAGCCCAGACCACCCGACTCGTCCGTAGACTAAGAGCAGCTGTTTGGATGGCCGGCTGGGCAATAGTGTGAGAAAGTAAAAATATTCTGTTGCATAAGTTAAAAATTAAAAATCGTGTGCTATAAAACAGAAAAAAAATATAGTTGTAGGCCGGTACGTTTTAAAACCTTTATTGGGCCCGGAACCCTTTTGACATTCAATTTGATGGCTGAACCCCAAAATGAGAAAAAGTCTATTCTGGTCCAAATTATGCATTCATATTCGAATGTATATATATATATATATATATATATATATATATAAATTGAAAGATTTTAATCGAAAACTATGCATAAACTACTGTACATACAAAAAAACCCATCTCTAGCATATCTGTTACAAATAAGTAACTATAAACCAAGACTAAGGATAAAAATAGAAGGCAACATATCACTACAATGGAAAGGGGGAAGAAAAGAATATTAGTATACAAAAATCATAATTAAAATGTATATATAAATATATATATATATATATATATATATATATATAATTTATATATATATATATATATATATATATTTGAAGATTTTTATGATTACTTGTAATATATATATACCCGAGAAATACCAAAGAAAATTGCTTGTAAACTGAAGGTAAAGGTAAAAATATTGCAAATCAAAAGCCTAGTGTAGCACGATGAGCTATGCAAGAAGTTTGGAAATTGAATAAATGGAATCTAGTGAATATAAAAGGAATAAAATGAATATGAAAAGCATTTCTGAAACCATGTACGTTATCAAGGGCCATACATGTTTCATTAATGCTGATTCTACGTTTCTGTTTACACAACTGTAAAATGTATTACAGAAATAATGTAAATGGCCCGACGTAGAAGAATATATATATATATATATATATATATATATATATATATTTACAATATTATATTGCATTAAGTAATATTTATTCAAACTATTAGTTTTAGAAAATAAATTGCTACCAGTGCAATGCAAATTAGTATATATATATATATATATATAAATAAATATATATATATATATATATATATCTGAGGAATAGTTTTGAAGAAGTGAACAAATCCATGATTTAGGCCTAGACTTTGTCCACGTGTATAGAATTAATGATTGAATTTCATCTGTTTTTCTTTTATCGATTCCATACCATTGATTTTTGTTGATTTTCTTTAACTTGATGATTCGAAATTTGTATTTTTTTTTATTTGATTGAAGTTTTTCTGATTTATACTTTTATTTTGTAAGCTTGTTAGAAAGTTAGGATTTTCGAATTACAGCTTCTCACTTTTCTTTCATTGGACTTTCAAACTTTTATTATATATATATATATACATATATATATATATATATATATATATATATATATATATATATATATATATATATATATATATATATATATATATATATATACATATATATATATATATATATATATATATATATATATATATATGCAGGGTGTCTCAAACGCATTGACCTCGGCTTTTATTCCTTAAATATTGATCTTAGACATATATAATAAATTACAAAGTTGCGTAAAAAAGGTACAGAATTTAAGAAATCGATTAAAATTTTCAAGGGAATTAAATTTTAAGAAATGAAAAATTTAAATTTTTATACAGCCCCCGTACAAAAACATTTCCAATGAGTAAAATGTGCCCCATACACTAATAAGGTGATGTACAAAAGTTCAACATTTTATCATAAAACGTCCCAGTGATGTGAAAAGACAAAAATACTGACTTAAACCACTTTTCGGTGCATCGACATGGGTTCTCAGAGGGAACAAATCATGTCGTCAGATCGCGTTTCAGGGGTCATACACAAATTACGAAAGATAACAATGATTACATAAATAAATAATAATTTTGCTATTTGTTGGTGCAAAAGTATCTGCAATGCGTAGAAATAATAACTTTACACAAAGATTACAAAGCTTGTTCAAAATGTTTTCCATCAATGCGAAAGATAAGAGGTAGATATAATTTGCCTATGATGCATTTCTGCTTTGCATCATTTGCACTCTTGCTGTAAACATTTACATTTTAATTTGTGATTAATCCCTTACCACCTTTGTTTAAACATATCTCTGGGACTTTTTATGATAAAATGCTGAAATTTTGCACATCACCTTATTAGTGTATGGAGCATATTTTACTCATTGGAAATGTTTTCGTACGGAAGCCGCATAAAAATTTAAATTTTGTACTTCTTAATTTAATCGCCTGAAAATTTTTATCGATTTCATAAAATTCTGTTCCTTCTTTTACGCAACTTTGTAATTTATTATATATGTCTAAGATCAATATTTAAGGAATAAAAGCCGAGGTCAATGTTTTTGAGACAACATGTGTATATATATATATATACATATACATATATATACATATATATATATATCTACATATACAATTATTGTTATTAAATTATATGTTTTGAGCATAAGAAAAAAGTATTTGCAACAGATGTGGAATATCTGGTCTCAACAACTTAAAATATGGTCTACAAACGAACTAAACTCATACCAAAAACTTAACTTGGCTACTATGTGTGATTGGATCAAAAAACGATCCACCATTTTAAATTTGAAATTGAAGGACGAACAGATCGAAGAAAAATGCGATGTGGTATATCTATCGATCTTATTTCAAAATAAAACTTTCAATTCTATTCCTTTTGGCAAGATATTGAAAACACATCAAAAGCATCATCCTATAACAGAAATAAATATTAGAACGACTTACAGTTACAAAATTCCTTTAGGAAGAAAAATTTACAATTATAACTTATTAAGTAAAAATCTGTTTATTGGAAATAATGTAATATGTAATTGTAACACTAATCCTTATAAAGATCCGGTTATAGGTCATATAGTTACAAGTAATCTTGAAGTAATCAATAATGATGCCTTAATAAGAGCTTTCACATTAGGCACCAAATACCGTAATCCACACCAAGGAAATCCACTTGATACATTTACAAAGAATTTAGAAGCATTTATTTATAAGATGTCTAAAGAATTCAGCATCCCGGATTTTACATTCAACAAATGGAGATCCAGTGTTTTGAATGATTTCGAGTATTATTACAAAATGTATTATACTCGTCAAAAGGGATGTAGACTGGATATAAAGAATCTTAAGTTATTGCAAGAACAATATATAATAACGTACACCGATAAAGTACCTGGTAATTATGCATTTACTTGCAAATACCTTTACATAAAAACCCTTATCGCAAATTAGGAAAATCAAGCATTATACAGCAGGATAACTATGACAAACCAAGTGATTAATAACAGAATCAAAGCCTTATCTCTTAAGGCAGGTATTAAGTATACAGAAAGAATAAAATATCCATATTTAATAAATATACCCAAGCTTCATAAAACTCCAAAAAGCTTCAGACCAGTAACAGTTGGATACAAAACTTACCTAACTAAAGCTTACAAATTGCTTCTCGCAATATTGAAACCTATATTAAGGAAAATTAAAGATCGGGGATCTTATATTGTCGGAAATAGCTACGAGGTTATAGAGATCTTAAGGCCTCATCAAACGAAATTATTTTTCAGAACCTATGATTTTAAGGAACTTTTTAACAATATTGAACTCAAGGTATTATACCGAATACTGAACTCGTTGTACGGGGAATTTGAAATGCAAAAATATATAGAAATCGAACGATATAGATCTCTGATAAAGATTGCTATAGAAGAAAACTACCTATATAACGGACTGAATTTCTATAAGCAAATCAAAGGCATCCCCATGGGCAAGGGATGCTCATCAATTTTAGCAGACAGCTATCTTGATCATTTTGAAAAAATGTCCCATATTAACAATGAAATAATTTACATACGTTACGTTGATGATTTGTTAATAGCTTATGAAAACGAAAATTTTCAAATGAATTTTGAATTTTATCACTCAAATTTAATATTAGAAGAAAATCCACCAACCCAGAATAATGTAGCAAATTTTCTAGATCTCAGTATTGATTTTAGCCATAATATACTTTCATTCTATATATATGATAAAAGAATAACTTATAATATTACTACAGCAGGAATCATACATTGGACCTCTAATTTACACTTGAATGTATTTAGAAATGTATTTACTGGTGGTCTAGCGAGAACAAAAAGAATAGTAAGCAGTGACGTCACCAGACTGGAAAGTGACAAAAAATTCTTATTACAGGCATTCATGCAAAAATATCCAAAGCAATTTATGATACATTACATCAAAAATTACTACGGAAAAAATGAAATTTATGGGTTAAGTTTGTGTAAATATTTGAGGTCATTATGAATTTTGATTGTACATCTTTGTAAGTTATGACATCACAGACATCTAAACTGCTGATTTGAATGTTTTGATGTTATAAATAGGTAGCATGTGAAGGAACTTGGCTGTCTCTATGACTTGGACCATACTTTTTCATATCACCTTCCTTTATCAAGGATCTTGTGATAATTTTGATTGTCACTCCGGAGGTTGGCTAATGTCAGTGCTGGCGTCCAGGAGTGCATGCCACGGCATTAAAGACATGCATGTTGATGACTGGGGAGTAAGGTGGAGAAACTCCTTACCGCCATTGTGTAAGCACTTTACGTTACCTTCCTTCTTCTTTTATATTTCCATTATATATTTTTAGTGTTTTATGCTGCTGTGCGCAACTACACTAAAAACTTATTCAATAATTTTCTTTAGAAATCTTTCTATTTTTACATACATATACATATATATATAAATATATACATATACATATATATATATATACATATATATATATACATATACATATATATATAATTATACATATATATATATACATATACATATATATATATACATATACATATACATACATATATATATATATATATATATATATATATATATATATATATATACATATACATATATATATATATATATATATATATATATATATATATATATATATACACAATATTATATTGCATTAAATAATATTTATTTAAACTATTAGTTTCACAAAATAAATTACTACCAGTGCAATGTAAATTAGAATTCAAACAAAAAAGAATATTCTTGCGTATTCTAATTTATTTTACCTTTCGATTTATTTTTTTTTTTCGTTACATTTTGTATCTACAACTAAAAACTAAGCATACGAATTTTTTGAGAAAATGTAAATGACATATCTCCAGAAATTGATGTTGAATCCACACCATTCATCGTCTAAGCTCTATCTATAACCGATCCTGAGAAATAGATTGTTGTGAGAAAATTTAACTTTTTCTTTAAATCGAAGGAATATCTCTAAAAATCAGAACTGAAAATCCTTATAACTAATCCCCAACCTCCTCCGAAATTTTATGCTGATTCCATATCAGACATTATCTAAGCTATAAACCTGAGAAATAGATATTTCAGTGAAAGTTTTTGAATCAGAACTTCAAAAAATTTAGAAGTCCTTTGGGAACTCTCCAAACCCCTCCGGATTTTTATGTTGAATCCATGACAATCACCATCTAAGATCTCTAAAACCGATCCTGAGAAATAGATATTTCAGTGAAAGTTTTTGAATCAGAACTTCAAAAAATTCAGAAGTCCTTTGGGAACTCTTCAAACCCCTCCGGATTTTTATGTTGAATCCATGACAATCACCATCTAAGATCTCTAAAACCGATCCTAAGAAATAGATGTTCCGAGAAAAAGAAAAAAGAACGAACAATCATGCATAAAGAATTGATTATGAATGCCAACTGAAATACCAACTACTTACCAATTGAAATGCAATTTTACTTAAACATCTCTAAAATGAGATACATTCAGCGGTAATATTCTTTTAATTAGCACAGTATTACAATAATTTGTTATATTTAAAAACTTAAAACTTCATCGAAAGAAATGAACTTTATTCGAGTGACGTTATCGAAATATAAATCGTCTGGCTCCCTGTGTAAAAGCAATGAATATTTCATTCATATATCCCTTTTATTCCAGACTCCAGAGCTAAATAATTTTGCTTGAAAAAAATTCAGAAGTTCTTATACAACTCATCTTACAATCACTTTACATTCTGCATCCATTAAAATTAGGCTTTGTTGTAGAAATAATCAAAGTTTGATGATCATTTAAACTCAAACATCATAATCGCGTTGGCTCAGAATATAGACGTATATAAAATACGCAAAAATAAAGCGGTTTTAGGACGGATGCAACACTAAATATAAATTTAAAAGAACTTTAAAAATCCCGATTTTGACACTGGGAAAAAAAAGATGGATGCCATTTTTTATCTTGAAGTGGATCACGTGATCTCTTCAGATAATATGGGTGTAATTATTATTTTAATTTTTATTTAAAAAACTACCAAACATTTTGCTGAATTTTTTACTATATATATTTTATGGAATAAGTTAAATACTTCCTAAAATTTTCAAAGCAATTTGTGAATTTTAACTTCGCTTTAAAAATGTTTGGAAAATTAGGTCCTTTAGGGTTCAATGTATTTCACTTTTTCAACCCGGTTTCAACCCCCGGCCGTCCATACAGTTACCTTACACCTTTCTGGTAGGTCGGACGGTCTGGGTCTCAACCCGGTGTGATATTATTCATTTACATTCCCATATGTCCCACAGACCGTCTCAACATACTAAACAAAGTTAACTTTACGGCAGTTATCGTGCGAACGGACAGACAGACAGAATGAACAAAATCATAAAAACTTTTCAACTGTGTTGCAGAGTGTTAAAAATGTAAATTTTTAATCGGAGGTGACATCTCCAGAACCGGAAGTGGAAATATTTAGTAAACTAATCAAAAATTGTATCAAAAATATCACGTCTGCATTCAATAAATAAAATCAAGGACAAAGCGTCTTTAAATCGAAAGGTCTTTTATTTAAAAACATCCTAAAAGACGTACAAAACATATATTAAAAACTGCCAGAGCGCTTTCGGACGTATATACGCCCTTCATCAGTGGCTACATGAATAGTAAAAACATGGAATGTTTATATATATAGCGACCAGTTTAAAGCAAATTTGCATAAAAATATTAAATTCTTTGGTGCCGTTACGTGGATGATGTTTTTATTATTTGGGATCGTGATTTAAATGAACTTCACCTTTTGGATAAAGTTAATGATTTTTTACCCTTCGATTAATTTTACTATTGAGCATGAATCAAACTGTTCCTTACCTTTCCTTGATATTCTGGTCACCCGTTCTGATTTTGGTTTTCATACTTCCGTTTTCCGTAAATCTACTTTTACTAACTTCTGTATCCCCACTAATTCTTATCATCCTATTTCCTCTTTTAAAAAAAGCCTCTTTTAACGCTTATTTTAATCGCGCATTTAATGTTTGCTCTTCTATCCCTGCTTTGACTGATGAAATTAATTTTATTTTAAAATTTGGCCATGAGGCTGCTTATTCTTTTGAATTTATTTATAAATTTCCGCCCACGTTCGCCTTAAATTTACTCAGTTTGGTACTAAACTTGCTGATATTAAAGATCGTTTAGCTCATAAATCTTGTGTATCTTACCATCCTAAGATTTTCCGTCCTTTTATTAATTTCTGTCATGAATTTGGTTTGAAACCTGCTCACACTAACATTACCACTTTATTTAATCGTATTCGATCCGATAAACTTGGGAATTTTGATGACTTTAAAAGCTTGTATGGTTTTGATGACTTTAAAAGGTGTATGTCGTTCCCCTGTTATCTCCTGATGGTGACTATAAATTTTACATTGGTAGTACAAAACGTACCGTTAGCATCCGTTTAGCAGAACGCGCTCGCGATGTCAAATCTGGTAAACTTTCTACGGCTCTTGCTCAATATGTGGTTAATGATAAATTTCTGAACGTTTTTGAAAAAACTTTCCTTTTAGTTCGTTGTATCAATCCACGTAGTATTCTTCTTTATGAATCCCTGTTTATTTATATTTACCGTGAGTCGATTTGTAATTTTAATCCCGTTCAAACTTTAAGTTATGCTTGGCAACTCATTCTCGACTTTGTGCAATTTACACCTCTTAATAGTTTTTTGTGACGTCATTCTCAGGAAAATCAAGCATGACGTTTTTCCAAAATTTGTATTAGTTTTTTCCTTGTAATATTTTTTTGAAAATTCGAAAACGTTTAAACTAAATTTTGTAATTTCCGTGTATATTTCTTGTATCATTCTGTAGTAAGTTTATTTACCTTTTATATTTTTATGCAAATTTGCTTTAAACTGGTCGCTATATATATAAACATTCCATGTTTTTACTATCGGCCGATTTCATTGACGGGTACAATGTGTAAGTTAACTGAAAGACTTATTTCAAATCGCCTTAATTTTGTACTGTAGAGGAGAAAAATTCTGTCTGAGCGCCAGGCTGGGTTTAGAAAATATAGAAATTCCTCCAAACAGATTGTCCGTCTATCACAGGAAATAAAAGATGGTTTCCAACGAGCAAAGCACTGTCACAGTCTTTGTGGACTTTAAGACAGTTTTTGACACTGTATGAAGAAAAAAGCTCTTAACAAAACTCATTGCAAATGATATAAATGGTAATCTTTACAGATGGATTAAATCGCTTCTGGATCAACGCTTTATACTCACTAAATACGATAATGGCATATCTAGATATAGACAAATAAGGCAGGGCTTGCCGCAAGGATCGGTCTTGAGTCCATTGCTTTTCAACCTCATGATAAATGATTTAGTGGATGCTCTTTGCAACCATGAGACTGGAGTTCAGACTTTGCTTTTTACAGATGAACTGGTAATCTGGGCCACAGGTACTGATTTTGAGTGTATGGAAAAAACAATCCGATCAGCATTACTTTTTTTGGAAAAGTGGTCAGCCGAAAATGAGATGACAGTAAATCCAGACAAGACCACCTTCCAACTCTTCTCGCTAAGTACTAAACATCATGACATAATTCTTAGATTCAAAGATCAACTATTAAAAAGAACTGAAAGTACTACCTACCTGGGCTTGGACTTGGATTCAAAATTAAACTGGACTGGCCAAGTTAAAAAAGCCGTTGAACGTGGAGAAAACAGGGCTAAACTTTTAAAACGATTGGCCGGCACGACCTGGGGCTCTACTCAGGATGCCCTTTGCACCGTCTATAAGACTTATGTAAGACCGGTTGTTGAGTATGGTGGCGAAGCACTTATAACAATCTCAGAAACAAATTCGAAATAATTGGATATTTTCCAAAATCGTATCCTGAGATTTATTACTGGAGGTACAAGATCTGCACCAATTGCCGCTATGGAACTTCAATCTGGTTTGGAGCCTTTTTGTGACCGTAGATAGAGGATGGCCTTAAACCTTGCTGAAACAATCTTGAGAAGAAGGGACAATTTTCTGAGTCATTACTGGCCAGCTGTGGAGAGATTAAAAACGCAAAGAACTTTCTTGTCTTGTATAAGAGAATTACATGATACACTCGACTTTCATTCTTCGGCTCGCTTTCCATTTCCAGACCCTTGGTGTCCACTGAAAAACTTTAAACTGGTTGAGAGATACTTGAACCTTGTCTCTGCTGTTAACAAGAAATCTTCTCTTGACTCTGAATTGAAATTTACTGCCTTGACTACTATACCTGAACGTTTCCCGGATAATTCTTGGCTCCATGTCTATACTGATGGTTCGGCTGAGGGGGCCATTAAAAATGCTGGAGCTGGCGCTTACTCTATAGACCTTACATTGTCTTGCGCCGTTGGAGAACACTTTGACAACTTTGATGGCGAATTAGCCCCGCCATTTCTTTAGCCTTAGACAAAATGGAGCAGTGTGAAAAGGAAAATATCGTCTTTTTTGTTGATTCCAGGGCGGCAATTATGACCTTAACATCTTTCAATCTCTGGGAATGTGAGATTTCCAAGAATTGTATGGAAAAAATAGATAAGCTGCTGAACATCAAGAACCGCATTGCCCTGAAGTGGATTCCAAGCCACTGCGGGATATATGGAAATGAGCGGGCAGATTTATTGGCTAAGAATGGATCTCAAATGATGCAACCGAATCCTCCCTTGCCTGTGCGGCATATAAACCGATATCCCACTCTGTTAAAGCTAACCGTTTCAGTCTGTACGGGGAGAGAGCTTCCGGGAAAAAGTGGAACTCCCTGTTAAATAAGTCGGCAAGAATACCCCGTTCCTTGCATAGAGCAGTTGGCGTGGCGGCGTGGCTTGCTTTAGACTTGCCACGAGTCATGAGTATTTATAGAGTCACCTGTAACGAATGGGACTGACAGATACGGATGTCTGCCACAGATTCTTTGCGACCATGGCGTTCCCATGGCTGGAGAGCACCTCACCATTTGCCCTGCTGTTCTTGACTGTTTTCTTTTATGTGTTATTGACAAGGCTTTTAGTGACTATTTTTATCGTTCTCCTTTGTATTGGGCTGCTCGTCGACTTATGACCGAGAGTCTCCGACTTATGGTCGGAGACTGGCATAAGTTAAAAAAATATATATTTTTACTATTCATGTAGACACTGATGAAGGGCGTATATACGTCCGAAAGCGCTTTGGCAGATTTAAATATATGTTTTGTACGTCTTAAGGATGTTTTTAAATAAAAGACCTTTCGTTTTAAAGACGCTTTGTCCTTGATTTTATTTATGTAATAAACTCCCTACTTTCTTCGGAATTCGATTCCGAATCTACGAGATATCCGTCATTATTTAAGTTCTATATATAGTAGATCTTGAAAAATTGGTACTTCCAAACACGGTTTTAGTAAAAACAATAATATGACAACAAAAATTGTCACCAAAATCAAAAACTCTATTGAAAAATAGGTTGATTTGCATTCATATATGCTCAAAACCAGTAAATTTATTAAAATCCAATAGTCGTATTTTTGACCTTCAGCACGATACTCCCCTTATATACATATACCATGTATTGTAGAGGAAAAAAACTAAGAGACCACAAAATGTATGAAGACAGCCTCAATATTAGGGGGGGGGGGCGATTAGTAGTTTCCCTCCCGAACCCATATAGCTCATACTATAAATCTGTGGACTAAAGATTCGAGGCTAATAGTCCCAGACCGTACCTGGAACTTTTATAACATTGTAGCCGCTTTATAACATCGTAGACTCATAATTACTGAAATTTGTCACACATTTTATTTTACACACTTTTACCTGTATCTTTAATATAAATGCGCATATTAAAAGCACCCGAAAACAAATTTTTAACGTTTTCTATATAACCAAGAAGTGTGTGATGGATGCTTCTTTACGGAAACATTTTTATCGGGTGGAAAAAAATCTCCTCTTTATTGGCATCCCTACGGAAAATTCAGGCCACCACTCAGTCACCGGTTATTGAAGTTTCCCGTCCGTGGTTTATCAGCGGCATTTTTATTAGATCATTAAACGCGGCCATTTATATCGAACGTTTTGGTATTTTCCACTTCTCAACAGCTATGAGGTTCTTTTTTTTTTAATTCATCAAAACTTTACGCAGGAAAACCAGATTTAGTTCTCTCTGCTAAAAAATATTACACTGCAACATATTCTGCAACCTTTGCTCATTTTTTCAAGCTACTTTGTTGATAATTTCGGAAACTGATAAGAAAAGCCACAATTACAGGCGTTCATGAAAATTCCAGCTTCATTTGTTAAATATTTCACTAATTATCGTCTGCCGAAGCGTTATTTTTGTATTATATATTACCATACTATCAGGAACCTTAATCCCCATTACGGATTTCTAATTCCCCTGAAACTTTCAGCACTATGCTTGCAAATGTTTTACAGTACTGAAGTGTAATTCTCCAGTCGATTTTCTCATATATTCGCATTCCATGCTTTTGCCATACATTCGCATCATAATCACTATCAGAAAGGGGTGGCGGGTGGGGGGATGTACGTCTCCGTGAGTTTTCATTTCCAAATTATTCTTTAAAAAACTTTGAAATATACATGATACATATTTTTTACTTCTCTTTAAAAATCGATCTTCTTAAACTAGCCTTTATACAAAAATTCTATTCTCAGGTTACCAGCTCACACTAAGCCCAATTAATTCCAACGTATTACTCTTTCATTATACGTATTTCAGGAATTTAGGCTAAATTGCTTCCTAAATTTCATCCATATCTGCACTAAGATAAATCCCGCCATAATCAAACTCTACGAAATATGCTGATTCACTTATAACAATCTCAGCTTTGGAGCTGCCTAACCTGTAAACTCCCTTGTCCAAAAGCCCACTGCCTAATTCCCATCATTTATATAATCTTTCAGCACTATTCTGAGAAATTTCTTTACCATTTTGTACAATGTGTAAAGTACCTTGCTGCCCCAACCGGGAATCGAACCCTGGATCTCCGAACTGGAACGAAATTGAAATCTCTTATCGTCGAAGTGGACTCTGCATTCCCCACTCTCTAATGTCAGATTGGCGGGCAACTGACAAGCTGACTGACAACCTCCTGCTATTTTTACCTAAGGTTAGCCTCCTGCTACTACTATTTTTACCCAGTTTATTATCCTGCGTGATCGTTATCCTCTCAATTTCAAATCGGCGCTCAATTTTCCATAGCCCACTGAATCCATGCTAGTCGTACTAGGGTCCTTTTCAGACCTCCGACATTTGGAGAACATTGGTTCTCCAAAGTTCGTTCAAATCCCTCTTCAGTAGATAAAATTAAAAACTGTATTCTTGTTTCCATGGAAATTTCTAATAAAGTGACCTAAGCTTATGAGTAGATTCTGCTCTCATTTAATTTTGATCAATGAATCCCTTTTTTTTTTTTTTTATTCTTATTAACTTATATGAACTTATTGTGTTCCCTCTTTTTTTTTTTTTTCTTAAAAAAAAAAAAAAAAAAAAAAAAAAAGCTATGTTAACTGTTCTTATTTTTTTGGATCTTTCTTTTTCTTTTGACACTTTTTATTTGTACTTTTTCTTATTTTTCTTTTCTAAATTTTATTCTAAATTTCTTATTTTGTTTTCATACGGCAATTTTTTTTTTTTTCCTTTTCATATATTTTCTTTTTATATATTTTCTAAATTTTACTTTTAAAATTTTATTATTTTCTTTCATTTTAATCTATATTTTATTATGTTATTATACCTCACTCTAAATATTAGTTTTCAATGATCTTTTTATCTATATTCGCAATAACCATTTTCCCATTTTTGTAAAATGGACGTACTTGTCAAGTTCAAATATAATGTAAAACTGTCTGTTTAATCACAATATTTATTATAAATTGTAATATTTTTAGACCTAAATAAAAGTTCGTTTGGTGGGATGGTAGACCTTGGGTGCCTCCTGAATGCAGGAGGTATCCTTTCCCGGCCGTGCAGATAGCTACTCTAAACCCAATATGTGAGTCGCACGGTCTGGGGTCTTCAGACCTCCGACATCATAGTGATTCATTTTATCTTCAAGCCTTTGCGGACGACCTTGCTATTATTACATTTGGCAGTAATGGAAATGTCCTTGAAACTAATACCAATTCCCTCCTCAACTCCCTTTCTACTTCCCTCAATAATCTGATATTAGAAATATCTATTGATAAAAGTTGCTCCGTTATTTTCCCAAAAATTTACTCTAGTATGAAAAGAAATCCCATTTTCAAATTTAATAATAGATCCATTAAAATTAAAAATCATTTAAAATTTTTAGGTTTAATCATTGATAATAAATTA
Organism: Amaurobius ferox; assembly: GCA_951213105.1. Classification (NCBI taxonomy): domain Eukaryota; kingdom Metazoa; phylum Arthropoda; class Arachnida; order Araneae; family Amaurobiidae; genus Amaurobius; species Amaurobius ferox. The sequence goes on along the minus strand of OX578152.1, from coordinate 84,031,448 downwards.
AATTGGGACCCTCATATTCGATATCTCCAAGAAAAATGCCTAAAATTTTGTACTACTTTTGGCCAAGTATCTGGGAAAAATTGGGGTGTCAAAAAATGTTTCTTAAAATGCTGGTATTTATGTGTTGTGGAAAAAGTTATTACTTACGGTTCTGCTATATGGGGTAAAAAACTAAAAAAAATGCAAATAAAAAAACTTCTTTCACTCCAAAGGATCTTCCTTCTAAAAATCTGCCCAGGCTATCGTACAACATCTAATATCTCCTTATTTTCCCTCACTGGTATTCCCCCCATTCATTTTACAATTTCTACCCTCTATAATAAATTTAATTTTTGGAAACAAAAAATTGATTCCTTTTCATCTCCCTCCCTCCCGCCTCCCTCTGATTTTGGTTTCCTTGTTCCTTTCTCTAGCTTTCACCCCTCTAAATGGTCCGTAAATTTAGTTAACAGAATGTATAAAAACTCTGCCATTTATAATATATATACTGATGGTTCAAATATTGATAATAACACTGGTTTTTCAGTCTGTATTTTTAAACATGATGTTCTGGAAAAGGTTCTCTCCTATAAATTTGACAACAGGAATACAGTATTTCAAGCCGAACTTACCGCTATTTCCTTTGCTATTGACTGGGCTTCCTCTAATAATACCCCTGTTAATATTTTTTCCGATAGCCTCTCTTCCATTCAAGCTCTTAACTCATTAAAAAATAAATCTAATTATCTTAACTCCATTAAATACAAAGCTCTCCTTGCCAAAAACCTTGTCAATATTTCTTGGGTAAAAGCTCACAATAACATATCTGGAAATGAAATTGCTGATTACCATGCCAAAATTGCTGCTATCTCTGGTTCCCCTCTTACTATTCCCTTTCCTTACTCGCTCCTCTCAAAATTTTGTAAATCTCATATTCTTAATCTTTGGCAAAATTATCTTAATGATTACATTTCCACCAGGACTGGTGATCCGGCTAGAATCCTGTCTTACCTCCCTATCGTGAATCCTAATTTACAAATTTTTAATAAATATCTCATTTACTTTCTTACTGGTCATGGCCCCTTTCTTGATTACTTATACTTTTTCAAAATTAAATCCACCTCTAACTGTATTTGCAATAAATTCGGTGATGTTGACCATTACATTTTCGATTGTCCTTTTTCTAAAAAATTTCATCTCTGCAAGCCTTCCCCCTCTAATAAACCAATTTGGTTCTCCAAAGTTCTTTCAAATCCCTCTTCAGTAGATAAAATTAAAAACTGTATTCTTGTTTCCATGGAAATTTCTAATAAAGTGACCTAAGCTTATGAGTAGATTCTGCTCTCATTTAATTTTGATCAATGAACCCCTTTATTTCATTCTTATTAACTTATATGAACTTATTGTGTTCCCTCTATTTTTTTTCTTTAAAAAAAAAAAAAAAAAAAAAAAAAAAAAAAAAAAAAAAAAAAAAAAAAAAGCTATGTTAACTGTTCTTATTTTTTGAATCTTTCTTTTTCTTTTGACACTTTTTATTTGTATTTTTTCTTATTTTTCTTTTCTAAATTTTATTCTAAATTTCTGTTTTTGTTTTCATACGGCAAATTTTTTTTCTCCTTTTCATATATTTTCTTTTTATATATTTTCTAAATTTTACTTTTAAAATTTTATTATTTTCTTTCATTTTAATCTATATTTTATTATACCTCACTCTAAATATTAGTTTTCAATCTTTCTATCTATATTCGCAATAACCATTTTCCCATTTTTGTAAAATGGACGTACTTGTCAAGTTCAAATATATTGTAAAACTGTCTGTTTAATCACAATATGTATTATAAATTGTAATATTTTTAGACCTTAATAAATGTTCGTTTGGTGGGATGGTAGACCTTGGGTGCCTCCTGAATGCAGGAGGTATCCTTTCCCGACCGTGCATATAGCTACTCTAAACCCAATATGTGAGTCGCACGGTCTGGGGTCTTCAGACCTCCGACATCCTTTTTCTAAACATTTTCATCTGTGCAAACCCTTCCCCTCTAATAAACCAATTTCGTTCTCCAAAGTTCGTTCAAATCCCTCTTCAGTAGATAAAATTAAAAACTGTATTCTTGTTGCCATGGAAATTTCTAATAAAGTGACCTAAACTTATGAGTAGATTCTGCTCTCAATTAATTTTGATCCATGAATCCCTTTATTTCATTCTTATTAACTTATATGAACTTATTGTGTTCCCTAAATATTTTCTGTTAAAAAAAAAAAAAAAAAAAAAAAAGCTATGTTAACTGTTCTTATTTTCTCGGTTCTTTCTTTTTCTTTTGACCTTTTTTATTTGTATTTTTTCTAATTTTTCTTTTCTAAATTTTATTCTAAATTTCTGTTTTTGTTTTTCATGTGCCTAATTTTTTTCCTTTTCATATATTTTCTCTTTATATATTTTCTAAAGTTTACTTTTAAAATTTTATTATTTTCTTTAATTTTAATCTATTTTTCATTATGTTATTTTACCTCACTCTAAATTTTATTTTTCAATTATCTTTTTATCTATATTCGCAATAACCCTTTTCCCATTTTTGTAAAGTGGACGTACTTGTCAAGTTCAAATATAATGTAAAACTGTCTGTTTAAGCACAATATTTTTCATCAATTGTTATCTTTTTAGACCTAAATAAATATTCGTTTGGCGGGATGGTAGACCTTGGAGGCCTCCTGAGTGCAGGAGGTATTCTTTCCCGGCCGTGCAGCTAGCTACTCTAAACCCACTATGTGAGTCGCACGATCTAGGGTCTTTAGACCTCCGACATCTTTGCACTAACCTACAGGGTTGATTTGTTCGTCCGCCATTATAAAGAACCTTGCTGCCCTCCCTCACCGGGAATCGAACCCTGGATCTCCGAATTGGCCAGCCGCCGCTCTACCGTTGAGTTACTGAAACGAAATTCCAAGCTTTTATCGTCGAAATGGACGCTGCAAATGTCCCTAACTCAGTGTTTCGAATCTTCTAGAAAACCCTTCCCACCCTCTCCGAGCTCGTATTACTGTATCTCGTACATGAGCACCAGATCCAACCTGTCATTTAAACAGAAAAAGTCGCCTGAGGCACTCTTTGCAAATCCCCTTTGTAAATGGCTATAAACGCCTATAATCTTACTTAAATTAAATCCGTTAGCGATGAAAGTGTCCGTAAAGAATCTTCTAATATAATTTACTGGGGTGTAGCTCAACTCAACTTTCTCAACTCTTTTTTTTTTTCAAATTTTACAAGAAAAAATTTGAAATATTGGTATTGCGAGACCTACAACGTATTACAACTGTAGCGTATTACCCTTTACTTTAAATGGCATGAAAAATTGATACCATGCGATCGATTAATACCATACTTGACAATGTACCCCCCCTGGAGGGGGTAACTTGCCCCTAAAGAGCTAATGACGTCATGAATAAAAAGTTTTGTATCGCTGCTATTTTTCACAACAATGATTGAAACTATTAAGTCTGGTAATCATAGAACCATTAATATGCATGAATAATTTTATGCAATAATTTCATGCAATAATTTTATGCATAAATATGTCAAATTTTGTCCTATGATGCCATGTTAAAATTAACTGAGTATGACTCAACTTTCTCATACCAGTATCTAATATTTTGTGATTTTTTTTTTCAAATTTTACAACCGTGCCAGGTAACATGCTATATTTGTGATCATTTGGAACAAAGATTTTTTCAGTTACGGTTAGACTGATAGACAAATGCTACCAATACATCATTACAATACTATGTCTTAATAAAACACAATTAATTTCATTTATTTAGCGTCATGTTTATCAATTTCGCGATATTTTTATCAATTTGGCGATATTTTTGTCAATTTGGTAACATTTAAATAAACCCGCCAAGTTGGCGATATACCCGACAAATGTTTCGCCAAATGTTATAGACGGACGGATAGAGAAATGGATTATCAATATATTAAATTAATAATTACCACAAAGCAACTTTGATTATCAAAGAAATTGAACTTAATTTTGCAAAATATTGAATTTTCATCAATTATGCGCCATTTTTATTAAGTTAGAGTCATTTTATCAATTTGGAGACATTTTTGTTCATTTGGCGATATTTTTTCCATTTGGCGAGATTAAAAATGTAGCCAAATTTGTAACCAAGTAGGGCGGTTGGATTGGCAAACAAACGCTACTGAAACATCATTTCAGTACTATCTCCTAACAAAGCACATTTAATTTAATTGATTTAGAGTAATTGTTATCAATTTGGCGGCATTTTTTATTGATTTGGCAACATATTTAATAAATTGAGACATTTTCATCAATTTCGCAACATTTAAAAAAAATTCGCTAAGTTGGCGATATACCGCCAAATTTGTCGCCCAACGTTACAGAGACGGACGGATGGAGAAATGGGTTTGATATTTTTTTTTTCAAATTTGTTTTTCAAAAAAAAAATTTTTTAAATATGTATTGTTTATCCAAATAATCAGAATTATAACATGTTACCCTTCACTTTAAAAGTCTTGAAAAAATCCTTCAATTGATACCATGTTCGAAAATGTAACCCCCGGGGGGGGATAATCACGTCATGAACACAGAAATTGTATAATGGCTTTTTTCCACAACAATTATTGAAACTATTAAGTCTTATGATCATAGAGCCATAAATTAACCCTTTTATGCATGATTATACCAAATTTTGTCCTATATACTGCAATGTTAAAAAATATAAAATTTGGAATAAACTTAACTTTCTGCTCGAATTTAAAAAAAACTAGTTCTAGATTTTTTAATAGCAAAGCTGGATATAAAGTTTCGTAAGAATCCGTTAATATTTGAGGCAGCTACCGTCTACACAAAAAAGTGACCACAGACATACAAACAGACATCACTCCAAAAATAGTCAAAACGTGTTCAGGAGGCCCTAAAGTATATATTGGCATCACAATCTCGAATTCGAAAATTTTCATGAAAACAATACTTTCTCTATACTGTATTATATATTAGTATAAGAAAGTAAAAATATAAAATTTCGAATAAAATTCGAGTTTTCGCTCGAATTTATTTCGCTCCATTTTTTTATAACAAAGTCGGATAAAGTTTCGTAAAAATCCATTAATTTTTGTGGCTGCTATTGTGTACACAAAGAGTCGACCACAGACAGACATCACTCCAAAAATAGTCAAAACGTGCTCAGGAGGTCTTAAAACATATATTGCCATCAAAATATCGAAATCAAAAATTTTCGCGAAAACAATACTTTCGCAATACTACGTATGAGGAAGTGAAAATATTACATATGTACGAGTTGGCAACAGGTTGAATGAAGCCAAAGAATTTCATTCATCCAGCCGATTTGTATTATTTAATTTAATATCTTTAACATTCATAACGACATCCAAATTATAAGTCTTCTGTATTATAAAAATCTTGAATTTCGTATAATTCGTAGTCTAATCAAGCTAGCTACAAATTTCTTATTAATTTCAAATTCCTCATAAGTCCTTGTGCATTCCTTTAACTTTTAGCGTTTTAATTGAAGTATTTGTTCTAAGACTACAGAAGCAGAGACTATAACTCATAGAAAAGCAACAATGCCCGACCGATTGAGAAAGTTTGCAGCGCCTTTAGCGGCGAATTGAAGAGACTTTTTATTTTGAAAACGAAGCTAGATAGGCGAAAATTTCCAATTAAAAAGTTGTACAGCGTTCTCAATTTACTAAAGATATATGGTTAGCAAGTAACACAGACGATAAAAAATGAGGTCAACAAAAAGGGATGATTATTGCACTATATCATGTGTCTGCCATTTTTATACAAGATTTATTGTTTATTGTAAAAAATATAATTCTAAATACATTAAAATTGGCTTATTACACGGATTATTATTTTTCCATGCAATTTTCTTACCATTTCCTTCAAAAGTACTTCAGTATTTCAAGTAAAGGAGACATTAGCATAATTATTGCCCTCATTTTTACTTTCCTTATATACATAATGTATAAGGAAAGTATTGCAACGGGGTCGAAAATTCGAATTCGAGTTTTCGACTGGAGAGCACGTTTCAAGCATCCCTGATCACGAATCGAATATTTTTGAGGTGATGTCTGTGTGTGTGTGTGTGTGTGTGTGTGTGTGTGTGTGTGTGTGTCAGTGAGTCTGTGGTGACGATATCTCACGAACAAATAGAACGATTCGAATGAAATTTGGTACAAAAATCACAATCTATAAATACTGGAAGCCTATTGTTTTTAAATGTAATCGAATGTTCAGAACCCCCCAGAATTTTCGAGTGAAATTTTGAAAAAATCATCAAAAAATCAAAACCTTTAATAAAGTTACGTAAATAGACATTTCTTATGTAATTTTTCCTTAGAAAACGATTGACATAAACTTTAGAACGCCTGCATGAACCATTCTCAAGATATTCTCAATTTTTAAATAAATTTATCAAAAAATCCTATAAATTAAAAAAATATATTAACTATTGAGAAACATGTTCACTTTTCATATGTAATATCATGCGATACATTGGATGACATCATTCTCGTGGATCTAGCTCGTTCCATTCATGAGAAAAGATACTTTGAGTAATATTTTTGTATTTGAACGCCAATAGTCATTTATCTGCTATGAGAATAACTTATTTCTCTGTCCATAACGCTTGGCGAGATTTTGGCGCCGAATTTGGCGGAATGTCGCGAGTTGGCGACTTTTTAAGTGTTGCCAAATTAACGAAAATCTCGCCAAATGGATAAAAATGACACTAAATCAATGAAAATGACGACTAATTGACGAAAATTCAATATCTTGGAAAAAATATAAATATCTACTATAAGAAAAATCTATTTTTTTATTGTAAAAGTAGTAAATGCATTGCATTATATAAGGAAAGTCATGTGTTGCCCACATCAGATTTTTTATCACATATGTTAATGTCATGTGCGAATGTGTGTTCAGGTATGTTAATGTTATGTGCACATCTTTCCATACTAAGCATGGAACGCTCTACAACTTTGTAAATATATATTTTTTTTTTGCTAATCTTTCTTCGTTTCCGAGATAGAAATTCCAACTTCTTCAATTCACCGCTAGAGGCGCTGAAAACGTTCTCAATCGCTCACATAGTCGATTTCTTATATCAGTAGACCCTGCTTCTCCAGTTCTAGAACACTTACATATAAAGTTAAAGAACTGCATAAGGACTTGCAGAGGAATCTTGTATATAGACTCCTGTATATCCAATGGATATAAAATATAATCATAAAACTCGCCAATGGGAAGCATTTTAAATAACTGAATTATACCAATCAATAGAATAATTCAAATTTTCGGTACCCCGATTTCACGTAACGTTTACTATGCATTGTATGAGGCAGCAAAACCTAATGTGACCCAAATATTGCTTTCCCTACAAACTAAACATTTTCGATTTCTCTTCCTTTCTAGAAAACTATACTTTTCATCTTTTCTGATTTTCATTCGGCGATGATTTCCTTTCTGAATCACGCGATTGATTGATTGTCTTTGTTGGTATGCTTGCTATGCCAAAAATGCAAGCCTTTTTTTTTTTTTTTTTTTTTTTTGCCACCGAAACCGATTGATGTCGCTGCACTTCATGATGTGTTTTTAACGTTTTTTACATTTTAACGTTTACTGTAGAGCTTCCAATGATCAAATTAACACTTTCAATTTTTATTCTTTAATATTTTTCTTTAAAATAATTAAGCACGCGAAAAAAAAAATTTGAAAATGAATTTCAAAGTTTTGGTGCATCCGCTATCATGTACGTACAGTTTGTGCAGCTTTTCGTTTTTCTTTATCTGGAAAAATCTTCGCTTTATTGGCATTCCAGCAAAATATTTCCGGAACATTCTCTGTCAACGGTTATTGAAGTTTTCCCGTTGGCGGCTTATCAACGGCATTTTATTAGATCGTTAAACACCAGCTCCTTATCGACCAGCAGGTATTTTCCACTTTTGAGCAAACCATGCATCAGGGTTTTTTTTTTTTTTTTTTTTTTTTTAATTCATCAAGATTGAGTACGGTTTTAACTGAACTTCTTGATGTAACACGTTTTTGAGTTTGCCTTCAAGTTCACCAGAGGGGCTTCTGGAGGATTTGAAAAGAGTTTTCGGATAAATCCTATTTTCTCTACCCCCCCCCCCCCCCATCCGGGGGGCGTAAATCGAAAATCCGGGCTCCTTGGCCGATGTAAAGATTTTGTCTTCTATATCACCGGGTGGCTTTTGGAGTATCTGATACAGAAACACGTTAGACTATTATTATATAGGCTAGTATTTAAGTCTGACAAAAACATGGAAACTAACACTCTAAAAAAATTCAGCTGAATTTTTTTTCAATGTCTTTATTTTTTTCAACAATGTATTTATTTTATTAAACAATCTAAGTTACGCGTAACACTAAAAATGGACGTCTTAATCGAAAATTGGCTCGGTTTGATTCTACTCTGTGGTCAATACCATCATCGTCATCAACGGTTTAACAGCGACACTACTATGATCCTTGGCTTTCCTCAGAAGATCCTTCTGAGCTGCCCACCCTCCTCCTTTAGGGCCTGGCCAATGCAGGGGCACGCGGAGCAGCTGCCCCGGGGCCCCGAGTCAGAGGAGCCCCAAATTAAGAAATTGCAACATCAGAAAATTAACAACTGCCTCCTGAAAAAACATTTATGCCAGCGGAATAAGTTTCTCTAAGCGAAATGATCAATTTTGGGCATATATAGGGATTACTGCATGCATTCAAAAGCCAACAAGCTTTTTAGCTGTAATGAAAAAGTTGTCAATAATTTAAATTCCACTAAATTGGGTAAGAACTTCATTTTGTATATATTTTTCTAGAATGCACATAAATTTTTCAAAACATATATTTTTTTCATTTCATATATGTCGAGAGATGAAGGAAGCCCCGGAAGGATATCTTCCCCGGGCCCCAGTTAGGCTATGCTGAGCCCTGCTCCTCTTGCAGATATGCTTCTCCACTTTTTAACATTTAACACCTCAAAATCCTTGTCCGCACAATTCATCTATCTCAAATTCATCTTTTCCCGATGGATGTGGGCATACGATTCTGTTATTATTCCATTTTTATGTTATTCCATTCTCCTTTTTAGGACACCCTGTATATATATATATATATATATATATATTATAATAATAATAATAATAATAATAATAATTCCCATAATAATAATAGTAGTATATTCTGTGCAAAAATTAACAGTGGCACCAGTTCGGTGGAACCGAAATGGTTTTACGTGAATAGCATTTTATAAAATAAAACTCAACTTTTCTAATATCGAAAAAAAATAGGAAATTATCCCAAACTCTAATTATACGCACTTAAAGGATTTTCAAAGAGCTACAAATTTTTGTTTATTGTTTAAAGCTACCTTTTTTTAGTTAGTTTTCGCGATATAAGCATTGCAAACTTGAAAAACGGAAAATTTTCAAACTTCCTGAAACTGGCAAGACGATTATTCGAAAACTATAAGAGAACTTAGAACGCATTGCTTAATTGTCGAGTACTACTTCCACTCTAGCTAGAATCTCAGTTTGAGTCTTATCCGTCTCATCTTCCATGTTAACGTAAGAATATAGCATTTCGAAAAATTTTGAATTTATGGTGACAATGAAGAGGAGGAATAATAAAAACACTCACAACCACATGGATTAATCATTGAGTACTGCCGCTGCAGCCAGAATCTCGGCTTCTGTCTTGTTCGATCCGAAAAATCGAAAATCGACCTAAAAATCGAATTTTCGAATTATTAGGTCTTTCCTTTGATCTGAGACCTGAAACAAATCGAATGAGGCCAAAACCAAATTCTGGCTAGATTGGAAGTGATGGATAAGCAAAGCCGTTTTGAGTTTTTTCATTATTCTTTTGCATTGTCAACCTCTAATTCCAATTTTTCAAAATATTAGCCTTTTCTTCCGTCGGAAAAGGCTAATATATATATATATATATATATATATATATATATATATATATATATATATATATATATATATATATATATATATATATATAATTGAAGATTTTTATGATTACTTGTAATATATATACCCGAGAAATATATATATATGTATAATAATTATATATAACATATATATATATAATATATATATATATATATATATATATATATATATATATATATATATATATATATATTATATATATATATATATATTATATATATATATATATATAATTGAAGATTTTTATGATTACTTGTAATATATATACCCGAGAAATATATATATATATATATATATATATATATATATATATATATATATATATATATATATATATAAATATTATATATATATATATATGTATAATAATTATATATAACATATATATATATATATATATATTATATACTAGCCGCCTTTGGCGACCAGCCTGTTCGCTACCCTTGAAAATTCTGACCGTGGCAAACTCGTTGGCGCGACCTACCAGAAAGGTGTAAGGTAACTGCTTGGAAGGCCAGGAAGTGCCACACAATTTAGACCGGAACCCAATGGGGGAGGCATCCAAAGAGACCGTACCCTCCTTCCCCTACCACAAACCTCTCGGAAGGACTTTCAGTCCCACACGTTTAACGTGATCGTACTCCGCGTGAACACGGCTGCAGTTTTGGCAATGGCGGGAATCGAACCCGGGCCTACCGAGTGAAATTCCCGCGAGCTAACCACTGGGCTACCGTGCCATCCGCGACAATCTCCATAACTTTATTTTTATTCGGCAATTTTGGGAATCGAACCCGGGCCTACCAAGTGCAAATCCCGCGCACTAACCACTGGGGTACTTCACCCTCCGCGATATTCTTCATAACTTTCTTTTTATTCACCCAATTTAGACCGGAACCAAGTGGGAGAAGCATCCACAGGGACCGTACCCTTCTTCCCCTACCACCAACCTCTCGGAAGGACTTACAGACCCACATGTTTAACGTGATCGTACTCCGCGTAAACACGGCGGCAATTTTGGGAATCGAACCCGGGCCTACCGAGTGCAATTTCCGCGCGCTAACCATTGGGCTACTTTGCCCTACGTGACAATCTCCATAACTTTCTTTTTATTCATCCAATTTAGACCGTACCCTCCTTCCCCTACCACCAACTTCTCGGAAGGACTCACGGACCCACATGTTTAACGT